>ML819294.1:0-43247 GCA_009831015.1 Picea engelmannii
GTGTAGATACATATATATCAACCACTTTGTACTTAAATGTGGTTGTTTCTAGCTTATGTAAACTCAATATATTATATAAGATAAAATTAATTAAGTAAATATATTATATAACATTTGAGTTTTATAAAAAATTATAAATTATGAAAGGTTATATAAATGTTTGTAAGTTAAAAATAGTTGATCCAGGTGGACATTGGTGGCCACCCACCTAGTCCAATGGCTTAAAGCACAATTTTCCATCTTGGAAGTTTTTGTACATTTTTTCAAGTCTTGAACTTCTAAGGACATTTTGAGGCAATAAACAATGTTTTCTAGGCATGATAATGCCCACAAGATATCCCAAGGCATAGTCTGTGCTGAATGGACTGTGTACTCCTAAGATAGACCTTTAGCACCCCAAACATAGATCATATGCAAAAGTTACGCCCTTGGAAAGTTGACATATCAACTACCCGCATCGGGACCCACAAAACTTTTGGTGTTTCATCTTCCAGGCTTAGGGTTTTGTCAATTATGCTTCATGTTAAAAATGCCTTTGGAGCCTCATCATAGGAAGTTTCTTGTGAATGAGCAAAGTCGACACATCTCTTATCAAAGAAAAGTTACCACCATTGTAGCTAGCTTGTGTGTTTTTTCATTTTATAGTCTTTTTTATTTTCAGAGAGTCGTTAATAGAATCAAAGTTCCACTATATTAATGTGTTTCGTGCCATATCTCTTTGTGTTTCCATGTTATATCTCTTTTATAGTTATGCCTTCATATCGTTCCCAAAATAATCTGGATCGGTGGTATCAGAGCAGTTTGCTCCTTGTTGTTCCTAGTCCATGTCCCCAACGAGGTCAAGGTATAGGGAGTTGGGTCTCAAGCTTGATTCTCTTGAATATAACCACTCTTGCATGCCCAAGGAACCTCCCATGGAAGAATAAAATAGGGACCACGCTGCACCAAGATAGGTGCCAAACGATGTCAGAGTTCACAAATACCTTCCATACCTTGCACACCAAGCTGTGTATCAAGGACTCTCAGCAATATCTGGTCCTAAAATACCTTGGGGATATATATACGTACATCCAAACTGAAATATATTTTATGGACATATCGTCATTGGGAGTTGCTTATCGATATGTTCTCAAAATGGAGAAAAACTTTAAGCAACATAACAAGTCGGAGTTCGAGTCTACAAATTCACAACAACTAAAGTATGGTAAGGGTGGACCTAACTTCCACGAAAAATGATAGAGTAAGGATGGCCAACCCTAGGATAACCATCCCAAGTCACCAACAAAGAAGGGAAATGGGAAGTCGATGAAGGAGAATCGAAAGTGGTGCAATTTCCACAAAATTCCTTGGCACAATATTGTTTAATGTCTCTCCAAACAATCATTACTGATTCTGACGAAATCCTGAGGCTCATATGATGACTTAGACTTTGAGTTAGAATTGGAAAAGGGAAAGCTAATCATTGAAGTAGAACCCAGTGTCACCATTACTATTAAGAACCAAATATCACTATAACATAGAAAAACCTAAGAATAAGTAGTCAACGCCTTGAAAAAGAGAGAAATTATGATAATGAGTTTCTTCAAGGGGGAAACCTCCTTATACACCACATAAATTTCCAAATACCAGATGATTCAAAATGAAAATGTCTCCTTGGTATATATAGGAGACTAGGAGGTACAATAACAACTAATGGATCCAAGGCGACATAAATAAAGTAACAATATTAATGTAATATGCCCCAATTAAGGGGTAATGTGCCACTATTTAGGCCTTAACATATATATAAATATGTTAATTAATTAATACGTTAACACTTTGGTACATTAATGTATTAAGAAATTATTAATGTATTACTTTATTAATATGAATACTTTAATAATTTATTAATCTATTAATACTTTAATAATGTATTATTGTTTTATTAATGTATTAATAGTTTATTATTCCTCCTTTGGGCATGAGGACTCTAAATTAGCAACAACCACATTTAAGTAAAAAGTGGTTGATACACGCTTATAGGCACAATTAATTTTAAAAGGTGGAAAATAGTGTAGATACATATATATCAACCACTTTGTACTTAAATGTGGTTGTTTCTAGCTTATGTAAACTCAATATATTATATAAGATAAAATTAATTAAGTAAATATATTATATAAAATTCAAGTTTTATAAAAAATTATAAATTATGAAAGGTTATATAAATGTTTGTAAGTTAAATATAGTTAATCCAGGTGGACATTGGTGGCCACCCACCTATTCCAATGGCTTAAAGCACAATTTTTGATGCAGGAGCATCGCCAACATCAAGCGAGCCAGCGCGGAAGCAAAAGGACAGCTGGAAAGCACCAGCCCAAATTTTTTGAAATCACCTTGAAATTGTTGCGCAATCTTAAATGAAGCCATTAAGAAGAGGCGCACTGGTATAATGTAAACGGACCTTGAGAGATTGCTCTCGTCCTTAGTAGGTAGAAGGCATTTAAAGTAGTTAATGCAGGTAGATAGAATTTAACTCTAGATTAGACAGTTTGACACCGCAAGAGGGAAACGAGATATAGACACCCTCATTGTGTATTGTAACATTATTGGAGATGAAGCACTAGAGCAAGAGCATGTAGAGAGTTGTGTAAGAACACCCATGTACAAATATTTGAATTAATAGAAGAGGTTGATTCAAATTCATGGTTTTGTGTTTGTTCTCTGTGTATTGATGCTGAATGATATGCTCATGAATGTTTGCTTCCTGTTATACATTTGATTTATGTGTTGTGTATGTGATTTCATGTTTAAGTTTGAAGTCTGAAAGGAAGTTGGAATGAGTTTCAATTGTTTCTCTACCTGAGCAAGGATTCCTGCAAGGAGTGCAGTCGAATTGTCCACAAGGAGTGCGTTGACAGAGGGATCAGATAGAGATAGCTTTTGTTCTCATTCATTCATGAGTGAAGAGAGGCCCAGGAGCCATGCAAGGAATGCGTAGACCAAGTGAAGCTTTAGGGTTGTGGACCTGAGTGAAATGTTTAAAGACTGTTGTTGCAAGTGTGCATAGAGTCCAAGGGATTCGAGCACTTGGAAGTGTCTAAAGGTTGCTGCAAGGAGTGTGTGCAAGAGTCTTTTCTAAGGCTCAGAGTTATAAGAAATCTCAGGAAGGATAAGGCCTTCGAGACTGTTGAAGGGTAGCGCAGGGAAGCTATGACTGGAAGTTCGTAAGAAGCGTCGCAAGTTTGCATGCAAGTGGACGAGTTCTGCGGAGGAACACTTAGTCATTTCGCAGATTTCATCACGAGGAACAGATGGTCGGTATTCTCCGAGGAGGATTCAAGACATCCCGTGAGTCATCAGATATCACGGAGGAGCAGGGGAGATATAGTGGAGTATTCTCAAAGGGTTCAAATCTTATAAGGGGAAGGACCGTCGATCCGAGCCACAAGGGTCGTCGGATCTACTCGTGAATCTCATATCGGGGTTTCACGGGTTGAAATCCCGTAAACATTGCAATAGGAATCGCAAAATCGCGAACCGTGATATCTCGAAGGGCACAAGAACAATTTGGGGCCACAAGAGTCAGCAAGGGGACATGTGGCACTTCATATAAGGGTTTCATAGCGAGAAGTCCCGAAACTTATGCATTAGGATTCGCGATCCCACAAAATCCGAAATCCCGATAGAGGTGACGAGGCGTTGAATAGTCAAATTCACGTGTGCATCGGAGTTTCGGCATATCGGGAATCGGGTGTCGGGGATACAGGTTACTTGACATCGTGAGTGATGAAATCGCGATAGAGGAAATCCCGATAAAAAAAGGTCAGCACTGACTAGTTGTCGGGTTTCGAGGATTCGAGAGACCTACGCTCGACCATTGGATTCGCGAAGTTACGAGTTCCGATCTCCCAATTGAAAAGAGGGGATCACACGAAGATTGTTGTGGGTGCATATTTCCCAATAAGAAAATAGAAGAATCAGTTAGAGTTCATCGGGCCGTGTGAAAGGAAAGATCCTGTGTGCACGTCGACCTTTCGACCTGCGGGTTGTGAGGTTGCAGGCGTCGCAGTCAGTTTGGTATCAGAGCACAGAAAGGTTCTTTGCTTTCTGTAGCAGAGAAAAAGAAGATTTTCCATGCTGCCAAGGAGAAGAGATAGACAGTCACCCGATCTAGAGGATAGGGAAATGCCAAGAAGAAGAGGCAGACATATGACTGATCCAACCATGGAGAGAGAGATGCGTGATCTACGAGCCAGACTCGAAGACATGGAGACATCACAAAGGCGTATGGTCAGTGATGAGGATCTTAGTGATTCTGAAAGTGAGATTGAAGTTGAACATGAAGAAGAAGTTGCGGCTGAAGATGCATCAAACGAACGTTTGATCAGAGCTATTGCAAGGATGGGTGCAAGAGCAAAGATGGACATTCTAGTTTATGAGGGAAACTTGGATGCAGAGGAGATTCTAGACTAGATTAGAGCTATGGACACATATTTTGACTATGAAGATGTCGAAGAAGACAAGAAATTCAAGAATGCTGTCACAAGGTTGAAGGGACATGCAGCATTGTGGTGGGATGAACTACAAGCTGATATACGCTGCAAGGGAAAGCAGAAAATGAAGAGTTGGGATAGGATGATTGCAAATATGAAAGAAAAATTCATCCCCAGGGATTATTAGATTACTCTGTTCAGGAGAATGCATAACCTGAGACAGAAGCTGATGACAGTGAAAGAATACACTGAATAATTCTACAAGCTGAACATCAGGGTAGGTCATCGGGAGAGCGATGATGAAAAAGTTGCTAGATATATGAATGGCCTGAGATATGATATCCAGGATGAGATGAGCATGGTAAACATATGAACGGTGGAAGATTCTTATTAGATGGCTCTGAAATCTGAGGAGAATCTGAGTCGAAAGAAGAGTTAAAGAGGCCAAGGAAGAAGTCAACCCAGAGGAAAATCGGTTGCCCAGGACAAATATCAGAAGCCCAAGGAGGACTTGAAGAAACCTCAGACTCAAACTGAGAGAGGGGGAACCTCACAGAGAGGGCCATATGTTGAACAGAGAGGACAACATACTGAGCAGAGAGGAGATTATGTTGACAATAACACTTTTCCTTGTATTAGAGGTAGAGGAAGAGGAAGAGGTGGAGTAATTACATGCTTCACATGTGGAAAGAATGGGCACAATTCTTATGAGTGTCCAGATAAGAATAAATAGATTGGAGAAACTCACATCGTCGAGGCGCAGAGGTGGGATGTTGAGGCAGAAGACGCTGAAGGTGGAAGATCGTTGATGATGTGAAAAGTCCTTTTGACACCCGAGAAGGAGGTGGAGAGCTCAGTCCAAAGGACCAAACTTTTCAGGACTGCTTGCAAGACCAAGGACAGGGTATGCAAAGTCATTGTAGACAGTGGTAGCACGAATAATCTCGTATCTACAGAGATGGTAGAGAAGCTGGAGCTGGAGACGATTGATCATCCAAGTCCATACAGAGTTTCGTGGCTACAAAAAGGACACCAGGTAACTGTCACTAAACAATGCTTGGTTGAATTTAAGATAGGAGGATATAATGATAAGATCTTATGTGATGTCATTTCTATGGATGTTTGTCATCTATTGTTGGGTAGACCATGGCAATATGATAGGAATGTGATTCATGATGGGAGAATGAACACATACACCCTAGAGAAGAATGGGAGGACTCACATGTTGCTTCCAATCAAGGATAAGGAGGTAAAACCGGAAGTAAGCAACACAGTACTTATCATGAGTGGGAAGGAACTCCTTAATGAGGTTAAGAAGAAGGAGGATCCCCGGTTCATTGTGGTCAAAAAACCAAAAAATGTTCTTACTAGCACAAGAGTGAATGATTTACCAGAGGAGGTTTAGGAACTGCTGGAAGAGTTCGCTGACATCATAGTGGATGAATTACCTCATTTGTTGCCACCGATAAGGAGTGTGAGTCATCATATTGATCTCATACCAGAAGTCGGTTTGCCAAAAAAAGCCACGTACAGATTGATGCCGCAAGAGAATGAGGAAGTTAAGAGGCAAGTCCAGGATTTGTTGGACAAAGGTTTGGTCAGCGAGAGCTTGAGTCCATGTGTTGTTCCAATAGTACTCAGTCCGAAGAAAGATGGAGGCTAGAGGATGTGTACTGACTCGAGGGATATTAATAAGATAAACATCAGGTACAGATTTCCATTGCCGAGGATGGATGATTTGATGGATTGCTTGAGTGGAGCAAAGTATTTTTCAAAGATTGATTTGAAAAGCAGTTATCATGAGATCTGCATGAGGGAAGGTGATGAATGGAAGACAACATTCAAGACAAATGAAGGTTTGTATGAATGGCTTGTTATGCCGTTTGGCTTAAAAAATGCGCCAAGTACCTTCATGAGGTTGATGAACGAAGTCTTGAGGGAGTTCATCGGAAAATTTTTCATTGTGTATTTAGATGACATATTGGTTTACAGTAAAACAATGGCAGAGCATCTGGAGCATTTGGCTACAGTGATGCAAAGGTTACAGCAAGAGAAGTTGTTGATAAACATCAAGAAGTCCTCATTCATGAAGACAAAGCTCATTTACTTGGGATTTTTTATTTCTGCAAATGAGTTGAGGATGGACCAGGATAAGGTGGAAGTGATCAAGAATTGGCCATCACCGAGGAATGTTTTTGAGGTGAGAAGTTTTCACAGATTGGCTAGTTTCTACCAGAAGTTCATCAGGAATTTCAGTGGAATTAGCGCAATGATGATGGACACAGTGAAGAAAAGACACAAGTCTTTTCACTGGACTGAAGAGGCAGAGAAAAGTTTCAATCTGTTGAAAAGGAAGATCACAGAACAACCAATTTTGGTATTGTCGGATTTCAGGAAGACATTTCAAGTGAAATGTGATTCAAGCGGATTTGTGATAGGGGCAGTCTTGAGTCAGGAAGACAGGCCCATAACATACTTCAGCGAGAAGCTGAATGAGGTGAAATTGAAGTAATCCACTTATGATAAGGAGTTTTATGCTATCATCCAGGCATTGAAGAAATGGAGGCATTACTTGATCCCAAAAGAGTTTGTCTTGTACAGTGACAATCATGCATTGCAGTTTGTGACTCAACAAGAAAAGTTGAATTAGAGGCATGTCAAATGGGTTCAATATATGAAGAATTTCACATTTGTGATTAAACATATTTCTGGTACTGCTAACAAAGTGGTTGATGCTTTGAGCAGGAAGTGTTTGTTGTTGCAGGAGTTCCGAGTCAAAATGTTGGGTTTTGATGATCTCAGGGACATGTACGCAGAAGATCAGGATTTTAAGGAAGCGTATGAAGCCGCTGAGAATCCAATTCTTAGAGACCGAAGCCAATGGATAGAGTACATGATCCAGGAAGGATTGTTGTTGAGAGGTAATCAACTGTGTGTTCCGAAATGCTCCATGAGGGAGAACTTGCTGAAGGGGAAACACAGTGGAGGATTGGCAGGGCACTTTGGTCACGACAAGATGTTCGCAAAGCTGAATGAGTCATATTTTTGGCCAGGAATGTGAGAATATGTCAAGAGATTCATGGAGAGATGCATAATTTTCTAGCATTCGAAGGGAAGAAGCCAGAATGCAGGTTTTTATCAACCGTTACCCATACCAGAGAGGCCGTGGGATGCGATTAGCATGGATTTTGTATTGGGGCTGCCAAGAACACAAAGAGGTTGTGATTCAATCTTTGTGGTGGTGGATAGATTTTCCAAGATGGCACACTTCATTCCATGTCAGAAGACAAGTGATGCAACTCACATTGTGAACCTGTTTTTCAAAGAGGTCATTCAACTTCATGGGTTGTCGAAGAGTATAGTTTCGGATCGAGATACCAAATTCATAGGGAATTTTTGGAGGACCTTATGGAAGAAGCTGGGAACTAACTTGTCATTTAGTTCTGCTTATCATCCCCAGACGGATGGACAGACAGAAGTGGTAAACATAAGTCTGGGAGACTCGCTGAGGAGCCTAGTGACAGAACACCACAGCCAGTGGGATAGTATATTACCGCGGGCATAATTTTCTTATAATGATTCAGTGAATCACAGCAAAGGACAGAGTCCATTTCATATTATCTATGGCATGCAACTGAGGGGAATTTTTGAACTGAGAGATTCAGAACAGACTGCGACTAGGAGCGTTAGTGCAAAAGATTTCGCAGAGGCGATGAAAGAACTTCATAGCCGGGTGAAGGAGCGGTTGCAAAATTCAAACCAGGAGTACAAGCACAGAGAAGATCAACGCAGAAGACAACTTCAATTGAGGTTTGTGACTTGGTTTTGTCACATTTGAGGAAAGAAAGGTTCCCGAGAGGAGCATATAATAAGTTGAAGATGAAGAAAATCGGGCCATGTAGGGTCTTGAAGAAATTTGGGATGAATGCTTATGAGATTGAATTACCCGATGGGATCGGAATTTCTCCGATATTCAATATCTCATATTTGTACCCATATAAAGAAGAGGAAATGGAGACTGGAGATGAGAAGCCAATGATCCAATGGCGAAAGAAGATGCCAGTTGCAGAGAAGCCACAGATGGAGCGCATACTAGACAAAAGAACTACTAAGAAGACCAGAAGAAAACAATACTTTGAGTATCTGGTCAAGTGGGAAAACCATCCAGTTGAAGATGCTAGCTGGGAGAGTGAAGCAGAGATCCAGAAGCATGGACAGACCATGCATGAGCTCATGGATAGGAGCCCATGAAAATTTTCAAGCCAAGAAGTATGATGCAGGAGCATCGCCAACATCAAGCGAGCCAACGCGGAAGCAAAAGGACAACTGGAAAGCACTAGCCAAATTTTTTTGAAATCACCTTGAAATTGTTGCGCAATCCTAAATGAAGCCATTAAGAAGAGGCACACTTGTATAATGTAAACATACCTTGAGTGATTTCTCTCATCCTTAGTAGGTAGAAGGCAATTAAAGTAGTTAATGCAGGTAGATAGAATTTAATTCTAGATTAGACAGTTTGAGAGCGCAAGAGGGAAACGGGATATAGACACCCTCATTGTGTATTGTAACATTATTGGAGATGAAGCACTGGAGCAAGAGCATGTAGAGAGATGTGTAAGAACACCCATGTACAAATATTTGAATTAATAGAAGAGGTTGATTAAAATTCATGGTTTTTTGTTTGTTCTCTGTGTATTGATGTTGAATGATATGCTCATGAATGTTTGCTTAATGTTATACATTTTCTTTATGTGTTGTGTATGTGATTTCATGTTTAAGTTTGAAGTCTGAAAGGAAGTTGGAATGAGTTTCAATAGTTTCTCTACCTGAACAAGGATTCCTGCAAGGAGTGCAGTCGAATTGTCCGCAAGGAGTGCGTTGACAGAGGGATCAGATAGAGATAGCTTTTGTTCTCATTCATTCAGGAGTGCAGAGAGGCCCAGGAGCTGTGCAAGGAGTGTGCAGGCCAAGTGAAGCTTCAGGGTTGTGAACCTGAGTGAAGTTTTTAAAGACTGATGCTGTAGGTGTGCGTAGAGTCGAAGGGATTCCAGCACTTGGAAGTGTCTGAAGGTTGCCACAAGGAGTGTGTGCAAGAGTCTTCTCTAAGGCTCAGAGTTATAATAAATATCAAGAAGGATAAGGCCTTCGAGAATTTTAAAGGGCAGTGCAAGGAAGCTGTGACTGGAAGTTCGTAAGAAGCATCGCAAGTTTTCATGCAAGTGGACGAGTTCTGCAGAGGAACACTTAGTCATTTTGCAGATTTCATCAGGAGGACCGGATGGTCGGTATTCTCCAAGGAGGATTCGCGACATATCGTGAGCTGTCAGATATCACGGAGGAGCAGGGGAGATACAACGGAGTATTCTCAAAGGGTTCAAATCTCAGGAGGGGCAGGACCATCGATACAAGCCATAAGGGTCGTCGGATCTACTCGTGAATCTCATATCGGGGTTTCACGGGTTCAAATCCTATAAACATTGCAACAAGAATTGTGAAATCATGAACCACGATATCCCGAAGGGCATGAGAACAGTGTGGGGCCACAAGAGTCAGCGAGGGGACAGGTGGCAGTTCATATCAGGGTTTCACAGAGAGAAGTCCCGAAACTTATGCATTAGGATTTGCGATTCCGTGAAATCCGAAATCCCGATAGAGGTGACGGGGCGTTGAATAGTCAAACTCATGTGTGCATCGGAGTTTCGGCATATCGGGAATCGGGAGTCGGGGATACAAGTTACTCGACATCACGAGTGCTGAAATCATGATAGAAGAAATCCCGATAAGAAAAGGTCAGCACGGACTAGTTGTCGAGTTTCGGGGATTCGAGATACCTATGCTCGACCATTAGATTCACGAAGTCGCGAGTTCCGATCTCCCGAGTGCAAAGAGGGGATCGCATGAAGATTGTTGTGGGTGAAGATTTCCCGATAGGGAAATAGAAGAAACGGTTAGAGTTCTTTGGGCCATGTGAAAGGAAAGATCCTTTGTGCACGCCAACCTTCCGACTTGCGGGTTGTGAGGTTGCGGGCGTCGCAGTCAGTTTTCTATCTTGGAAGTTTTTGTACATTTTTTCAGGTCTTGAACTTCTCAGGCCATTTTGAGGCCTTAAACAATGTTTTCTAGGCATGATAATGCCCACAATATAGCCCAAGGCAGAGTCTGGGCTGAATGGAATGTGTACTCCTAAGATAGACCTTTAGCACCCCAAACATAGATCATATGCAGAAGTTACGCCCTTGGAAAGTTGACATATCAACTACCCCCATCGGGGCCCACAAAACTTTTGGTGTTTCATCTCCTGGGCTTAGGGTTTTGTATTTTTAGGGTTTTGTCAATTATGCTTCATGTTAAAAATGCCTTTGGAGCCTCCTCATAGGAAGTTTCTTGTGAATGAGAAAACTCGACACATCTCTTCTTAAAGAAAAGTTACCACCATTGTAGATAGATTGTGTGTTTTTTCATTTTACAGTCTTTTTTATTTTCAGAGAGTCATTAATAAAATCAAAGTTCCACTATATTACTGTGTTTTGTGCCATATCTCTTTGTATTTCCATGTTATATCTCTTTTATAGTTATGCCTTCATATCGTTCCCAAAATAATCTGGATCGGTGGTATCAGATCAAGTTTCTCCTTGTTGTTCTTAGTCCATGTCCCCAACGAGGTCAAGGTATAGGGAGTTGGGTCTCAAGCTTGCTTCTCTTGAATAAAACCACTCTTGCATGCCCAAGGAACCTACCATGGAAGAATAAAATAGGGACCACGCTGCACCAAGAGAGGTGCCAAACGATGTCAGATTTCACAAATACCTTACATACCTTGCACACCAAGCTGTGTATCAAGGACTCTCGGCGATATCTGGTCCTAAAATACCTTGGGGATATATATACGAACATCCAAACTGAAATCTATTTTATGGACATATCGTCATTGGGAGTTGCTTATCAGTATGTTCTCAAAATGTAGAAAAAGTTTAAGCAACATAATAAGTTGGAGTTCGAGTCTGCAAATTCACAACAACTAAAGTATGGTAAGGGTGGACCTAACTCCCACGAAAAATGATAGAGTAAGGATGGCCAACCCTAGGATAACCATCCCAAGCCACCAACAAAGAAGGGAAATGGGAAGTCGATGAAGGAGAATCGAAAGTGGTGCAATTTTCACAAAATTCCTTGGCACAATATTGTTTAATGTCTCTCTAAACAGTCATTACTCATTTCAATGAAATCCCGAGGGTCATATGATGACTTAGACTTTGAGTCAGAATTGGAAAATGGAAAAAAAACCATTGAAGTAGAACCTAGTGTCACCATTACTGTTAAGAACCAAATATCACTATAACATAAAAAAACCTCAGAATAAGTACTCAACGCATTGAAAAAGAGAGAAATTATGATAATAAGTTTCTTCAAGGGGGAAACCTCCTTATACACCACATAAATTTCCAAATACCAGATGATTCAAAATGAAAATGTCTCCTTGGTATATATAGGAGACTAGAAGGTACAATAACAACTAATGGACCCAAGGCGACATAAATAAAGTAACAATATTAATGTAATATGCCCCAATTAAGGGGTAACGTGCCACTATTTAGGCCTTAACATATATATATAAATATGTTAATTAATTAATACATTAACACTTTGGTACATTAATGTATTAAGAAAGTATTAATATATTACTTTATTAATATGAATACTTTAATGATTTATTAATCCATTAATACTTTAATAATGTATTATTGTTTTATTAATGTATTAATAGTTTATTATTCCTCCTTTGGGCATGAGGACTCTAAATTAGCAAGAACCACATTTAAGTAAAAAGTGGTTGATACACGCTTATAGGAGAGATTAATTTTAAAAGGTGGAAAATGGTGTAGATACATATATATCAACCACTTTGTACTTAAATGTGGTTGTTTCTAGCTTATGTAAACTCAATATATTATATAAGATAAAATTAATTAAGTAAATATATTATATAAAATTCGAGTTTTATAAAAATTTATAAATTATGAAAGGTTATATAAATGTTTGTAAGTTAAAAATAGTTGATCTAGGTGGACATTGGTGGCCACCCACCTATTCCAATGGCTTAAAGAACAATTTTCCATCTTGGAAGTTTTTGTACATTTTTTCAGGTCTTGAACTTCTCAGGCCATTTCGAGGCCTTAAACAACGTTTTCTAGGCATGATAATGCCCACAAGATAGCCCAAGGCATAGTCTGGGCTGAATGGAATGTGTACTCCCAAGATAGACCTTTAGCGGCCCAATCATAGATCATATGCAAAAGTTATGCCCTTGGAAAGTTGACATATCAACTACCCCCATCGGGGCCCACAAAACTTTTGGTGTTTCATCTCTCGGGCTTAGGGTTTTGTATTTTTAGGGTTTTGTCAATTATGCTTCATGTTAAAAATGCCTTTGGAGCCTCATCATAGGAAGTTTTTTGTGAATGAGCAAAGTCGACACATCTCTTCTTAAAGAAAAGTTACCACCATTGTAGCTAGCTTGTGTTTTTTTTCATTTTACAGTCTTTTTTATTTTTAGAGAGTCATTAATAGAATCAAAGTTCCACTATATTACTGTGTTTTGTGACATATCTCTTTTTATTTCCATGTTATATCTCTTTTATAGTTATGCTTTCATATCGTTCCCAAAATAATCTGGATCGGTGGTATCAAAGCAATTTGCTCCTTGTTGTTCTTAGTCCATGTCCCCAATGAGGTCAAGGTATAGGGAGTTGGGTCTCAAGCTTGTTTCTCTTGAATACAACCACTCTTGCATGCCCAAGGAACCTACCATGGAAGAATAAAATAGGGACCACGTTGCACCAAGAGAGGTGCCAAACGATGTCAGAGTTCACAAATACCTTCCATACCTTGGAAACCAAGTTGTGTATCAAGGACTCTCAGCGATATCTGGTCCTAAAATACCTTGGGGATATATATACAAACATCCAAACTGAAATCTATTTTATGGACATATCGTCATTGGGAGTTTCTTATCAGTATGTTCTCAAAATGGAGAAAAACTTTAAGCAACATAACAAGTTGGAGTTCGATTCTGCAAATTCACAACAACTAAAGTATGGTAAGGTTGGACCTAACTCCCATGAAAAATGATAGAGTAAGGATGGCCAACCATAGGATAACCATCCCAAGCCACCAACAAAGAAGGGAAATGAGAAGTCGATGAAGGAGAATCTAAAGTGGTGCAATTTTCACAAAATTCCTTGGCACACTATTGTTTAATGTCTCTCTAAATAGTCATTACTCGTTCCGACGAAATCTCGTGGGTCATATGATGACTTAGACTTTGATTCAGAATTGGAAAAGGGAAATAAAACCATTGAAGTAGAACCCAATGTCACCATTACTGTTAAGAACCAAATATCACTATAACATAGAAAAACCTCAGAATAAGTACTGAATCCCTTGAAAAAGAGAGAAATTATGATAATAAGTTTCTTCAAGGGGGAAACCTCCTTATACACCACATAAATTTCCAAATACCAGATGATTCAAAATGAAAATGTCTCCTTGGTATATATAGGAGACTTGGAGGTACAATAAAAACTAATGGACCCAAGGCGACATAAATAAAGTAACAATATTAATGTAATATGCCCCAATTAAGGGGTAATGTGTCACTATTTAGGCCTTAATATGCCCCCCCCCCCTCCCCCCCTTGAGACAAGTGTTGTCCACAATGCTTGAGTAACTCTAGATGCTTCTGTATAAAATACTCGTCCTCCCAAGTGGAATCTTTAGTGGGTAGCTTCCTCCATTTAATCAGATACTTTGAAATGGATCTATTCCTCAGCTGGCAAATTCTTGCGTTAGAGATGGCTTCAGGATCCAATATGATTTTTCCTTCCTCGTCAAGTTATGGAAATATAATTTGAGGTGGGATATTGTCACCTATAACCTTCTTTAAGCATGAAACATGGAAAAATGGGTGTACTCGGGAAGATTCAGGAAACTCCAATTTGTATGCCATAGTACCAATCTTTTGCAACACCTTATAAGGGCCATAGTACTTTGGTTATAATTTATTATCCCTCTTGCCTTGTTTGAGGAACATATGTTTGTATGGTTGTAGTCTTAAAAATACCCAATCCCCTACTTCAAAACTTCTTTCACTACGATATTGATTTGCTTGTTGTTTCATGTGATTTTGTGCCATGGTTAGGTTGTCCTTTAAAATTTGGAGAACTTGTTTTTGATGCTCGATGTGATCTTCCACTACTTGAACCTTATATTTTTATTTTAGAGAAGAAGTGATGGAAGGAGGGTGGTATCCATATAGTGCCATAAATGGTGTCATTTTTGTTGCAGTATGAAAGGAAGTGTTATACCACCATGTTGCCAAGGGTAACCATTTGAACCATTGTGTTTGTTTATCAGAGACAAAGAAATGAAGGTAGCCTTCCATACATTTGTTCACTATCCCAGTTTGTCCATCAGATTGATGATGGCAGGATGAGCTATGAGACAATTGAGTACCTAAACAAGAAAATAATTATGTCCAAAAATTTCCGGTGAAGATGGGATCTCTGTCACTTACAATAATCTTTGGGCTTCCATGTAGATTTTGAACTATCTCCATGAATGCGGTGGAAACTGTACTAGATTTTAAGGGATGACAGAGTGCACAAACATGTGCGTACTTTATCAGTCTAAAAACAATCACCATGATGACACTCTTTCCTTCAGATTCCAGTAACCCTATGATGAAATCCATGGAAGCCTCCTCCCATCGCTGGCTTGGGATGGCTAATGGTTGTAAAAGACCTATGGTATTAATTATTTCCACCTTATTTTGTTGGCAAACCAAACATTCTTCCACAAACCTTTGAACAACAGTTTTAAGGCCATCCTAAAAAAATTCCTTATTAACCCTATGGTAGGTTTTCAAAAATCTTGACTTCCCTCCTATGAGAGAGGTGTGCAATTCCAATAGTACCTTTTGTTTGAGTTGTG
Organism: Picea engelmannii; assembly: GCA_009831015.1. NCBI lineage: Eukaryota > Viridiplantae > Streptophyta > Pinopsida > Pinales > Pinaceae > Picea > Picea engelmannii. The sequence goes on from ML819294.1 coordinate 15,465, forward strand.
AGTTCTTACATAAATATAAATGATATTTGTACCATAGTGAATCATTTTTCCATGTATATGTATCTGATGCATTGGAATCCTGTTGAAACCTTTGAATGGGATTCTGCACTTTTTCTTCATTCTTCCATTCATCCCTTCCTTCTATTATCCAATTAGGTTGGATGATCAATATAGAATAGAGAAACGCCTCAACATCTTCATCCTTTCTTGAGATTTTATCTCCCACAACATTTTTCTTCCCCTTTTTATAAACAATTTCAAAATCATAACCCAATATCCTGGTCACCCATTTTTGTTTTTCTTTCAAAGATAGTCTTTGTTCCAAGAAGTATTTAAGACTATAATGATCTGTTTTGACCTTGAAGTGCCTACCTATTAGGTAAGGGTGCCATTTATTCAATGCATGTAGTATTTCCATCATTTCCTTGTCATAAATGGGTTTGTGTAAGTCCTTTCCCTTGAGTGGTCGACTTTCAAAAGCCAGGGGCCTTCCTTCTTGCATTAGGATCGCACCAATGCCATTTCCCGAGGCATCACATTCCACAATAAAGGGTTTTGTGAAGTATGGCATGGTCAAGACAAGAGCTTTGCACATGACCTCTTTAAGTTGTTCAGAAGCTTTAGTTTCCTTTGGAGTCCATGAAAATGCATCCTTCCTAGTTAATGTCGTTAAAGGTGCTAATATTCTTCCATAGTTCTGAACAAACTTGAGGTAGTAACTTGTCAAACACAAAAATCCTCTAAGATTCTCCAATGTTTTGGGAATCGGCCAACCCATCATGGCCTTAATCTTGTTAGGGTCTACCTTGACACCTTCATGAGATACAATATGACCCAAATATTCTACCTCCTTCACCCCAAAGAGATATTTGGATGGTTTGGCATATAGTTGTTTCTCCTTAAGTAGTTGCATCACCTTGTAAACATGTCACACATGATCCTCCCAAGAATTTCTATAGATTAGTATATCATCAAAAAATTCCAAAACAAATTTTCGAAGGAAGTTCTTGAAAATGGAATTCATCAACCTTAAGAATGTGGAAGGTGCATTTGTATGGCCAAAAGGCATGACCAAAAATTCATAATGGCCTTCATGAGTTCAGAATGTTGTTTTTGGGATATATTCTTCTTTCATTATAATCTGATGATACTCTGAATGGAAATCCAAATTTGTGAAATATATTTCTCCATGTAGTTCATCTAAAAATTCATCAATGAAGGGAATGGGAAACTTATCTTTAATAGTGATCTTGTTAAGCTCCTTATAATATGAAAACACACACCATGGGACATCTTTCTTGAATACCATTACCACCGGTGCAGAGTAAGAACTTTGGCTAGCTATAATAATGTCAGCCTCTAACATTTCTTCAACCATGCACTCAATTTCACTCTTCTGGGCATAAGGGTATCTCTACGGCCTGATATTAGGAGTAACACCCCAAGAATTAGGTGAATATCCTAATCATGATTTCAAGTGGGTGGAAGACCTTTGGGAATATATTCAAATACTTTGGAATGCTTATCAATGATCCCTTGGATATCTAGGGGAATAAATGGCTTAGATGTTTGAACATATAGTGAACATAGTTGTGCAATTACACCTTGATGCCCCTTTTTCAATAACTTTTTCATGCCATTAGAGCTTATCACCTTACCAAGTTTCCCCGTGATACCTCTTAACTCGATTTCTTTTCCTTCCAATGAAAATTTCATGAAAAGTTCTTGAAAATTAAAATCCATCATTCCTAATGATTGTAACCATTGGATTCCTAGTACGTCATCATCACCATCCATGGGTATATAAATAATTGGACTATTCCTTACATATTCCCCCATAGTAAGAATGATATTATTGCATTTTCCTGAGAAATTGATAGTTCCTCCATCTGCAATCATTACTTGAAACTCTGGTGCTAGATATACAAAGAAATTGAGAGATTTGGCTAATTTATAGTGAAATAAATTATGAGTACTACCATAATCAATTAGGACTATTACCTTTTCCTTTTTTATATATCCTTCGATATTGAGGATTTGAGGAGTGTTAATTCCATCCAATGCATTACACGATATCATGGGAGTCAACTCTTCAGAAGAAATCGCTTCTACGTTTTAATATTGAGATGGTTCTTGTTCTTGTTCTTGTTCTTCTTCCTCTTCACAATCTATGTAGAATAATTTCTTCTCACCACACTTATGTCCCTTACTGTACTTGCTATCAAAATTAAAGCATAAACCTTTTTCTTTTGTTTCCTCCAATTGTTGAGGTGTCAACCTTGTAGGTTGAGGTGTTTTAGAAGAAGGAGAATTATTCTCTCGATATATGTTAGGAGTGGTCCTTATAGTTGGCATAGCCATATTTTTACTTTTAACATTTCTTTCCACCCTAAATGCATTCTCCAATGATTTGGGTTCCCAAAGGAGAACCTCATGTTCAATGTTATCCCTTAAAGTTCCTATGAATACATCAATTAAGTGATCATCTGGAATATATGTTACCTTTATATTCAATCTTTGGAATTTCTCAATGTGCTCTATAATTGAACCCTTTTTCTTGAGATTTATCAATTGGCTAAAGAAGGTATTACTTATTGTATCCTCATAGTGCGCTATCATCTCTTCCGTGAAAATTGTCTAGGTGGATAGTGATTTGCGATAACAAAGCCATCGATACCACACAAATTGATTGGGCTCTAAATATAAAGAAGCGATTCGTACCTTTTGTGTATGTGGCACATCATGTAGATAAAAAATTGCTCCATATGAAGTATCAATGTGATTGGGTCCTTGCCATCAAACTTCCTCATACTGATCTTAGGAACATGGTTGGTCTTCAACCCAAAGTTGGATTTTCTCCATTCTTAATTCATTTTCCTTGTGTCCTAGTCATGAATTTCATGGGATACATTTTCACTTTTAGGTGTCTTCTCTATTAGTTCAATCCTTCCATGATATCCCTTTTTAAACCATCCATCATCCTTTATAGTTCATCTTTTGTCACTGCCTTCTTTTGTAAATCATTTATGTCCCTACACATTTCCCCACCTTCATCAAGACTCTAAGTAGGACTGTCTTGAGGCTTATTTGGTGTAGAAGTTCCCTCTTTTGGTGGCATGTTGGCAAAGTATCACTTTTAAACCTTGATTTTGAGGTGGTTCTGCTAGACAATATTTCTTCTATTGTATGTTCAAAATTTTGGCCCTACTAGGTATGAAATTTTCTCTTTTGTATTTCTCAGATATTTCTTCTCTGCAATGCCACAGGTTTGATCAAAATTGGATGTGCCAAGTGGAATTTATGGTAACTTCCCCATAACTTGCTTATTTTTGGACTTTTTAGGAGATCTCACTTGTATAGTGTGCCTCGTACAAAATAATTGATATAAATTTTGAAAATGGTAACGGAAATACTAAAGACTGTCCACTATCCAATGAAACTTGTCTCACACAATTTGGATACTCTAGGAATAATTTATGATTATTTTACCTGGAACACCTTCTTGATACTAGTCAATAGGACTAGTCATATACCCTATCGTCCATACGGTGTATCTACAAATGTAAGATGAATAATAAGATCAATTTTTTCCCACATATACTTTAATAATTTATGTGAATATCCTATGGATTTTAGAGTCGGAAACATTACAGGAAAAAAAATTATAGCGAAAATTTTGCGATGATTGAATTCAAGATGATTCCAAAACACTATCTTACACAGGCTGTATCTATGAAAGTATAATGCCTTTGGAGATGAAATTTTAACCCAACGTACCTTGATCCATCTACTAAATATCCTTCAAGGGGTGTTTTTTGAAACATTGTAGAAAACAAATTATAGAAAAAATTCGAAGGTGTCTCAGATGTAGTAGCGAAACCCTAAGACCTTGAGCTCTGATACCATATGTTAAGATCCAAATATCACTATAGCATAGAAAAACCTTAGAATAAGTACTCAATGCCTTTACAAAGAGATAAATTTAGATAATAATCCTCTTAGAGGGTGCAACCTCCTTATACACCACATAAATGTCCAAATACTAGATGATTCAAAATGAAAATGTCTCCTTGGTATATATAGGAGACTAGGAGGTACAATTACAACTAATGGACCCAAGACGACATAAATAAAGTAACATTACTAATGTAATATGCCCCAATTAAGGGGTAATTTTCCACTATTTAGGGCTTAACAACTACTACCATAAAAGTCCATCCATAGGAACCGGAGGAGCCTAAAGAAGGGGAGTACCTCTTCCACTCATAGATGTGGGTGAAGAGGACTCTACTTCGTTTAATTGTGGATAGAAGTAGTGATAAGAACCCAATATCAGCATAGGTTGTCAAAAGGTTGAACTTGAAAATGATTTCTCATCCTCATCCATACACCATCGGTTGGCCCAGCCAAAGGAGGGACATATGTGTAAGTTGTTGGATTACTGAGAGGGGGGTGAATCAATAATATAGATTTTTAATCGTTTTAACCACAATATCAAAGTATTATTTATCTTTATGCTCAATATAGAATTATCATCCAATAAGTGCAGAGTATTTATAAACCATGGAAAAATGAACAATCATACACATACAAAGTACACTTGAATCTTTTGCCTAGAAACCCAATGTGGGAGAAAACCACATAATGTTTTTTATTATTTTTCTATAAGAATTAGATTCATTAGAAGAACCAACTTCCTTTTTTATCTAGCTGCAACTCGAAGGAGTTTCTGACCCCCTATTTTCAGGCTACAACCTGGGGGAAGCTCCAACTCTCCAATTCTCTCACTACAACCCGAAGGAGGCTACATCCCCCTATGTTCCCTGACTACAACCAATAGGTGGATACAACCACCTATCCTTTCCCTGTCCAATTTTCGTCAAATATAAGTGACAAATGTAGAAACTGAATATGTCACTATCACAACTTCTTCTTTCAAATCTGTCACTGATAAACTTGTCACTACATACTCATCAACCAATATGATCTAACCAAATATACCTCAAACACTATACCACAAGATTGTACCTCAAACCATGTGCTATAACCTCACTTTTATATAACCTCTATCTATACCTATAATTTTTTTCTTCTTGTAGCGTTCTGTTGCAGTGGTTTTGCTGCCACAAATCTGTTGTCATGATTTTCCTGCCATGATTTTTCTGTCGCACTTTTTCTGCGACAGTTTTTCTGCCACACTTTTCCTACTATATATTTTCTGCCGCGATTTTCCTTCTGCACTTTTCGTGTCGCAATTTTTCTTCTTCACTTTTTCTGCCACACTTTTTCTTGTGCACTTATTTTTCCATAGTTTTCCTATCGCGATTTTTCTGTCGCACTTTTTCTACCACAATTGTTTTCTACACTTTTGTTGTCGCACTTTTCCTACCACACTTTTTCTGTCACACTTTTCTATATCAATAATACCTGCCCAAATAACCTTTCAAAAAATATATATTCAATGATATTCAATAGATGCTAATGGGAGAGTCTTTCTCTCTTATTTATACTTCCATGTAGCTTCCTCAAGGGGTTAATTTCTAACCAACTTAACCCACTTTCTTTCTTTTAGGGATAACCCACTTCTAACCACTTGTCTACTTCTAACTCACTTTGCTACAAATATTAAATTCTTCACTTCTAGTTGCAACTAAATTATTTTAATTATTTTCTTATTGCAACAACTTAACCCATGAATAAATCCTAATTTCACCCACTTGACTAGTCAACTTCTTCTAGGATATTCTAGAATTAATTTGGCTTCTTTGACCTTATAGATAACTCATGATGGTTCTCCAATTCACCAAGACATAACTTTCTAACCATGAGGAGTTATGTTACATTCTACATATCGTCGGAAATGGTATGACATGTACTATCCATCTAGAACAGTATTACCTACAAATATATTAAACTTCATACCATTATACATCAACCAAAATTAAGTGCCTTAATCATAATGTTGGGGCTACCAGAATTTTCTATCGAACTTGCTTCAAGGGTTGGCATCAATTAGAACCAACCAAATTAATCAATAATCTCCCCCTTTGGCATTAATGGAAACACTCTAATGAAATAATGAAGTCATATCACTCATGCTCCCCCTATGACCATCTCTTCCCCTAGAACCATGTCTATGTTCTGTCTCTCCAAGAATCTAAATCTCCATCATGCATCTGATAAATATATCCCCTTTTGACATCAATGGAAAAGGTAAATTCCCATCGGGGGATGTTGCCCCTATCTAAACTATCCTTGCAGCTACTCCCCCCAACTGAAATCTTTGTAAAACTGCAACCCTAACCTAAATTGTCCTCTTTATGAAGCTTCCTCGTGTAAATATAAGACATGTAAGATAAGAATTCAAAATAATTACTTTGAGTCTCTTGAAAATATACTCAAAGGCTTCCCTTGGAAGCAGTTTTGTAAATATATCTTCCACTTGTTCTTTTGTTCCCACATATTCAACTCTGATGTTCTTCTCTGCAACTTGTTCCCTTAGAAGGTGATACTTGATTGAAATGTGATTTGTATTGGAGTGCATTACCAAGTTCTTTGAGATACTCATGGCACTAGTATTATCACAATATATTGAAATGGGCTCATCACACTCAACCTGTATATCTGTCAAAGTTTGTATCATACATAGAACTTGTGTACAACATGTTGTTGTTGCAATATACTCTTCTTTGGATATAGATAATGATATTGATTATTCTTTATTTCTTAGACAAGATACCAAGAACTCACCCAAGTAGAACGTTTCTCCACTAGTGCTTCGTCAGTTATCAATGCAACCTGCCCAATATGCATCTGTGTAGGAAACAAGTGATAAATTGTTTCCTTTTGGATACCATAATCCAAACTCTTCTCTACCCTTGAGATATACTAATATCCTCTTTATTGCTAGAACATGTGATTCCTTTGGAGCTTCTTGAAATATTTCCACCTGTCAATTTTTTTTCATTACATTTGGTTTGGATGATGTCACATAAAGTAAGATTCCAATCATTGACATGTTCTTCCTATTATATTTAGACTTTGAGTCACCATCTTTACTTAACTTGCAACTGGTTTTCATAGGATTATTGATTGGCTTGAAATCTTCCATTACGAACCTCTTTAGAATTTGTATGATATACCTTGTTTGAGAAATAAAACTTCCTTGGTTCCTTTGACATATCTGAAGACCCAAAAAGAAGGATAGTTCTCCAAGTAATGAAATTTCAAATTCATTCTTCATGTCCTTTGGAAATTTCTGGCTCAACCTATCATCATCACTTCCAAAATTAATATCATCAACATAAACTTCAATTAATAAAATACTATCTTGAGTTACCTTGATGTAGAGGTTGTTGTTTGGATTTCCTTTCCTGAACCCTTGTTGTTGTAAGTATCTGTCTATTCTATAATACCAGGCTTTGCGGGCCTATTTGACATCATACAAGTCCTTCTTTAATAAGCAAACATAACATTAATTTTTTTATAAATGAAATCTGTCTAGTTTCTCAATGTAGATTTATTCTTCTAATTCTCCATTCAAAAAATATGATTTTGCATCCATACGATACACTTTAATATTATTTGAACATGCATAAGCTAGTATCAATCTTATTGCTTCCATTCTAACAAGTGGATAAAATGTCTCTTCAAATTTGATACCGTCAACTTGTGTGTATCCTTTACATACCAATCTAGCTTTGTTCCTGGTAACCTGTCCATCTTCATTCTATTTATTTCTGAAAACCAATTTTGTGTCGATCACATTCTTGTACATTGGTTCTGGAACCAATTCCCAAGTGTGATTCTTCTCTATTTGATCCAATTCTTCATCCATGGTTTTTATCCAGAATTCATCCTTGCTGGCTCCTTCAAAACCTTTTGGTTCAATCAAAGATAAGAGTTCTAGGTGTGTAGATTTTTACCTTGTACAATGTTTACTACAAACAAATTTTCGGTAAAAGAATAGCAAAGATACAATGGAAAATACTAACATTATAGAGATATTTTTCCCCTAGAAACCCAAACCGAGAAAAACAACGTATTCTATATTCATTCATAGTGTTACATTTTTTACAATACAATATACATATAGGAACTAGTGGCATCAAACACCCTAACACAATGGACTCGATTAGTCAACAACCCTAATTCCTTAACTAGAAATATAAAACCATCAGCAAAAACCATGTGTCAAACCACCAATATGAGAGTAATCAGGAGCCCCTTGGACATTGGATCCACATCGAGGAAACATCGACAAAGTGTAACTCCGTAAGAACGGGGATGATATATCATCAAACCCCTCGAATGCCAAATCCATGAAGTAATGAGAGCCATAGATCCAAGGATACATCAAGATATCTCCTGACCGTTAGATCTAATACTCGAGACTTCGGGAGTTAGACACTCCAGAAGGAATTATGGTTCAAGGTGAGGAGACCTCTCAACACTGAATTTATGAAGTGATAACAACCGTATATCTGAGGACCCTTCGATATCTCCTCTGACTGTTGGATATATATTGTATTCGACACTTTGGAAAAGTGTTTCTTCAGGAGACAAGGAGTGTGGAGTGGGTAAACTACCCGAATGTCGGATCTATGAATAAACATGAATCGTAGATAGAGAGACCATTTGATATCTCTCCAGTTGACCACTCCAGAGCAAGGAGAAATTCACGCCACGAATTCCACGAAATCCAAAGTTACGAAGTAATGAAGGCCATAGATCTAGGGGTTACGTGGACACACCATGACCATAAGATCGAACGACTTGGAAGGTGTTTAATCCAGGGTGACGTGGTATGTTGACATCATCCTGTTAGATTATGAGCTTGATTTCTTATGCAGATTAATTCTTTTATTTTCTTCAATACTTTTATTCCAGCTTAATACACTTCAACAATTTCAAATCATAATCGAATAGAAATAATTATGTAGATAAGTAAACATGCATATCAACAACACATATACCCTAGGGAAACCCTGTACAAGGAGAAAAACCCCAACAAACAATATTCCTTTATTGCATTAATAATGTAAGATCTCTTACAAATATCCACCATGAATGTACTTCTCTCAAAGAGCTTGTCAAGATGACTCTGACTTGACAAAGACTTACAATACCTTTCTTAAATACACCTTTGATATGTTGCCTCTTTATCACTGATGTGATCCTCTATTACTTCACCCTCAACCTGCATATGAAAACTCTATTTAAAAATTGCGTTGCAAAACTGTGTTGAGGAGAGGGTTCTACCTCTTCTTATATAGGCTGAAGAGGGGAAGAGGAGAAGATCGAAATAGTAACATGATTGCATGCATTAGTCATAAATCAACTTCATACTTTAGTTCAAACTTAGAACTAGATTTGAGATTGGTTACAACTCAACATTACACTTTAGTTCGAACTTTAGAACTAGACTTGAGATTGGTTACAACTCAGCATTACACTTTAGTTCAAACTTAGAACTAGACCTGAGACTGACATGCTTTAGTTCGAACTTAGATCTAGACTTAAGACTTTAGTTGCAACTCAACATTACACTTTAGTTCTAAAGTAGAACTAGACTCAAGAATTTAGTTTCAACTCAACATTACACTTTAGTTCTAAAATAGAACTACACTGAAGACTTTAGTTGCAACTCAACATTACTAAAATAGAACTAGACTCTAGAATTTAGTTGCAACTCAACATTACACTTTAGTTCTAACATAGAACTAGACTCAAGAATTTAGTTACAACTCAACATTACACTTTAGTTCTAACATAGAACTAGACTCAAGACTTTAGTTACTACTCTTGATAAGGAAATTCGAAATTCTCTTTATTGTGGATAATGTTTACATGTGCCAATGCACTAGATCAATACAATTACATCATTTGCAATATTAGGAATATCGTTTGTTTCTAGCTCATAGGAATTTTACATTCAACCTAAATTTTTCTAGATACCTTGACTTTTTCTCATGGCTCACAAGGTTTGACTAGGCTCACAGAGGTTGTATGTTCCCCCTGACTTTTGCACTAGTCTGTCTATGCTCAGAGAGGTTGTACGTTCCCCTTGACTTTTGCACTAGAATGTCTATGCTCACAGAGGTTGTACGTTCCCCATGACTTTTTCATTAGACTCACATAGCATCTCATTCATCCTGACTTTTTTTTTAACTCACAGAGGTTATCTGTTCCCCCTGGCTTTTGTGAATACCTCACAAGACTAGTTGATTCTCCAAATCTCCCTGGCTAGCCTCAGGGTGGCCCATATGGCCTCTCATTAAAGAATGATTGTTGATGCTTCCAAATTTAACACTCCCTCTCAGTGAGGGAGTCATTCTCAGCCACACCAAGCTTGCCTGTCAGTTTCACAAATTGTCCCGAGGTTAGAGGCTTGGTCAGGATATCAACTACCTTCTCACTCGTGGCTATGTACTATAACTTTACATTTTTTATTTTGACCAAGTTTCGGATGTAGTGGTACCTCATGTCATTATGTTTTGAACTGTCATGAAATACCAGGTTCTCTATCAATTTTATGCAACTTTGGTTATCATAGTGAACCACTGTCATCTCGAGCTTGTCACCAAACAACCCAAAAACCAATTTTCTGAGCCATACTGCTTCCTTGCTAGCATCACTTGTTGCAATGTACTCAGCCTCTGTTGTACTCTATGAAATGGATCCTTGATTTTGGCTTGACCAAGAGATCATAGTGGATCCTAAACGGAAGTAGTATCCAGAAGTACTCTTCCGATCCACTGGGCTTCCTGCCCAGTCAACATCTGCATACCCATGCAGAAATAAACCACCACTAGATGTATATCTCAGACCATAAGTAATGGTACCTCTGAGATATCTCAATATGTGTTTTGTTGCCACCCAATGTCTCTGTCTCAGTTCAGTCATGAACTAACTCATTGCAATCACTGCATAGCATATATCTGGACTAGTGTGGATCATGTACATCAATGATCCAATCAGCTGCCTATACATGGTGGGATCCACCAAATCTGAACCTGTATTAGAATCATGCATCTTCTTCAGGTTGGTAACCATCGGAGTAGACATAGATTTGAAATGCATCATACCAAACCTCTTTAGTACATCCACTGTGTATTTTCCTTATGCCAAAAATATCTCTCCCTATCTTTGCCACACTTCCAATCCTAGGAAGTAATGCATCAAGCCTAAGTCTTGCATCTCGAATTCTGAGGTTAGCTCCCTCTTACACCAAGCTATTATCCCTTCATTTATTGTTAGAAAGAGATCATCAACATACAAGATTAGTATAACAGGTTGGTTACCTCTTACCTTGAAGTATAGATTTGCATCAACATCACTTTTATGAAAGCCTAGGATTTTAAGAAAGCCATCAATCTATCATACCAAACTCTGGGAGCTTGCTTAAGACCATGCAAGGCCTTCCTTATCTTGCATACATGAGTGCCTTTGTTATGCAGTATAAAACAATTTGTTTACACAAATACCTCCTATTCAATATTTCCATTCAATAATGTTGTTTTTACATCCATCTGATGTAATTTCCAACCAAGTACGAAAGCTAACGAAATAATAGATAGAATGGATGTATACCTGGCTACAGGAGAAAAAGTCTCTTCGTAGTTGATTCCTTATTTCTGACTGAAGCCTCTGGCTACAAATCTTTCTTTGAACTTTTCCACACTTCCATTAGTTGCATGTTTGATCTTATAGATCCATTTGGAAGAAGCCACTGATTTGTCTTTTGGCCTTGGCACAATGTCCCAAACATTGTTCTTTATAATAGACCTATATTCCTCAAGCATGGAATCCTTCCATACTTGTAAATTATCTTCTTATTCAAATGAATAAGGTTCAACATCACTAATTCTACTCATCAGTGAAACATAGCCTCCAAACCTATGAGGCCTCTTCCTTTCCCTGAAAGTTTCTTTGAGAGCACCTATCCTTTCTTCTTCCTGCACTATTTCTTTAAGCCACCATATCTTCCTTTTGGTTGGAGGTTCTTCAAGAGTTATTTCTAACACTTCAACGGGTTCTAGGGGCTCATTACTTGGCCCTTCACGAGGTTTCTCCCTCCGATCATCTGACTCTTCATTTTTAAAAGAGGGTGAAGTTGGTTGAACTACTTCTAAATCCTGCTAAACCTCTCTAGATTTCTTAAATGTGTCTTCCTCATGGAATGTCATGTATTTTATAACCTCTATTTGCCTCTGACCTGGTACATAAATCCTGTAATCTTTGGAGTTCTCACTGTACCCCACAAAAACCCCTTTCTTGCCTGAGGGTTCAATCTTTGTCCTCTTTTCCTTAGGGACATGAATATACACAAGACATCTAAATATCCTTAGATGCCCTACTTTCGGTTTGATCCCTGAGAAGACTTCTTCAGGAGTCTTGTCCTTCAAAATATCATGTGGACACATGTTCTGAATATACACAGCAGTGGAGGTAGCTTCTGCCCATAAGGAATTTCGCAGATTTTGGTCAAACATCATTGCTTTCGCTGCCTCACAAATAGTCTTGTTTTTCCTCTCATCAACACCATTTTTCTGAGGGTTATATGGCACGGTCAACTGTCTCTTAATTCTTGTTGACTTGCAGAAATCCTCAAACTGAAGAGATTCAAACTCTCCTCTATTGTATGTTCTAAGGATTCTGATGTGTTTCCCTATCTTCTTTTCAATAAAGTCTTTATATTCTTTGAATTTATCAAAAGTGTCACTTTTATCTTTAAGAAAATATATCCAACATTTTCTTGAGTAATCATCAATAAAAATGACATAATACAAACAACCACTGAGTGAGGGAGATGACATGGGACCACATACATCAAAATGAACTAGATCTAAGATGCCCTGAGCTCTCTTGTCACTACTAGGAAATGATTTCTTTATATTTTTACCTAGCATGCATCCCTTACAAATTTCATTTTTACTAAGAGAAATAGATGGCATGCCACATACCATGGTCTGTCGATTTGGAAGAGCTTTGTAATGAAGATGTCCAAGTCTTCTATGCCACAACTCGTTGGAGCTAGTTGCCTCATGAGTCAATGCCTAAACTAACTGTATTGACACGACATACAGTCCTCCACTACGAGTTCCAATGGGTTATGTTGTACTTAAGTGGCTACCTTTAGCCCATATTAGTGCCTTCTTGTCCTTGAAGATCACCCAATATCCCTTGTCCTCAAGGGTTGCAACTGATAGTAGTTTCTTCTTGAGCCCTGGAACATATAATACTTCATAAACATGAAGTCTAGCCCCAGATTCTAATTTGAAGGAGATAGATCCTACTCACTCTATCTTGTAACATTTTTCATCCCCAAGCTCGACCTACTCTGCAAAAGATTTTATCTCGAAATCTAAGAGGATATCCTTGTACCCTGTCATGTTCTTTGATGCACCATTGTCTACTAACCAAGTTTTCGGCCCTGTGAAAACTGAACTAGATAAAGCAGAAACAAAATAATATTCTTTCCTATTTTCATTCTCATTAGAAGGACTTTTCTGATTTATTTTGGATTCATCATCCTCAGTAGTTGAGACATGATGTTTCCCTTTCCTAGGATATTTCTTTCTAAACCAACAATCTTTAGCAAAATGACCCCACTTCTTACAACTAAATCATTTAATCTTAGATGTATCAATATTATTTCCTTTGAATGTACCTTTCATGTTTGGCTTCCATTGGGAGCCTTTCTGAAAAGTGCCTTTCTTCTTTCCCTTGAATCTTGATGCTAAATTTGAGTGCTCTTCTTTCGTTGTCTCACTTTTGGTAGCTGTGAGACTCTCCTCCTGGAGGCAATCATGCCATAACCTATCAAACTTGGGTTGAATCTCTCTCCCACTTACATTGTATAAGAAGGTCTCCCATGAAGAAGGAAGACCGTAAAAATGGCTTGCACTAAATCATCATCGTCCACTGTGACCCCTATGACCAAAATCTGATCTCTGATCTGAGCTATCCTAGAATAGAAAGATGCCACTGATTCACCTTTCTCTATCTTCAGATACTTAATATTGTTCTCAAGTGTCCTCTTCTGACTTGGAGCCTGTTTCTCATACAGATTCACCAAGGTATCCATACAGTCCTTAGCAGTCATCAACGAAGTCATTGCAGGAATTATACTATCTTTGATTGAATCAAATATGATTCGCTTTGCCTTTGCTTGACTATTCTTGAAAAATGTTCTTCCTGCATTATTCGTTGGTTTCTCCACCACTATGGTCACATACTACTCAAGATCATGCTCTTGCAATATATTCGTTATACGGAGCTTCCACACATTAAAGTTGGTAGCTCCTTCGAGCCTATCTTTGGACCTGACTAAAATGGAGGATGCCATGGTCCTCACACTGGAAACTTAATAAATCTCTCTTGGATTTGTGTGTACCTGTTGCTGCACTTCAACATGTTTAACACACCATAAGCTCTGATACCATGTTAGATTATGAGCTTGATTTCCTATGCGGATTAATTCTTTATTTTCTTCAATACTTTGATTCCAGCTTAATACACTTCAACAATTTCAAATCATAATCCAATATCAATAATTATGTAGATAAGTAAACATGCATATCAACAACACATATACCCTGGGGAAACCCTGTACAAGGAGACAAACCCTAGTAGACAATATTATTTTATTACATTAATAATGTAAGATCTCTTACAAATATCCACCATAAATGTACTTCTCTCAAAGAGCTTGCCAAGATGACTCTGACCTAACAAAGAATTACAAGACCTTACTGAAATACACCTTTGATATGTTGCCTCTTTATCACTGATGTGCTCCTCTATTACTTCACCCTCAACCTGCATATGAAAACTCTGTTTCAAAATTGTGTTGCAAAACTGTGTTGAGGAGAGGGTTCAACCTCTTCTTATATAGGATGAAGAGGGGAAGAGGAGAACCTCAAAATAGTAACCCGATTGCATGCATTAGTCATAACTCAACATCATACTTTAGTTCGAACTTAGAACTAGACTTGAGATTGGTTACAACTCAGCATTACACTTTAGTTCGAACTTTAGAACTAGACTTGAGATTGGTTACAACTCAACATTACATTTTATTTTGAACTTAGAACTAGACTTGATACTCACATGCTTTAGTTTGAACTTAGAACTAGACTTAAGACTTTAGTTGCAACTCAACATTACACTTTAGTTCTAAAGTAGAACTAGATTCAATACTTTAGTTGCAACTCAACATTACACTTTAGTTCTAAAATAGAAATAGACTCAAGACTTTAGTTGCAACTCAACATTACTAAAATAGAACTAGACTCAAGACTTTAGTTGCAACTCAACATTGCACTTTAGTTCTAACATAGAACTAGACTCAAGACTTTAGTTACGACTCAATATTACACTTTAGTTCTAACATAGAACTAGAATCAAGACTTTAGTTACAACTCTTGACAAGGCAATTTGAAATTCTCTTCATGGTGGATAATGTTTACACGTGCCAACGCACTAGATCAATACAATTACATCATTTTCAATATTAGGAATATTGTTTGTTTCTAGCTCATAGGAATTTTACATTCAACCTAACTTTTGCTAGATACCTTGACTTTTTCTCATGGCTCACAAGGTTTGACTAGGTTGACAGAGGTTGTATGTTCCCCCCGACTTTTGCACTAGTCTGTCTATCCTCACAGAGGTTGTACGTTCCCCTTGACGTTTTCACTAGACTGTCTATACTCACAGAGGTTGTACATTCCCCATGACTTTTGCATTAGACTCACATAGCATCTCATTTGTCCTAACTTTTGGTTTGACTCATAGAGGTTCCTCATTCCCCCTGTCTTTTGTCAATACCTCACAAGACTGGTTGACTCTCCAAATCTCCCTGGCTAGCCTCAGGGTGGCCCATATGGCCTCTCATTGGAGAATGATTGTCGATGTTGTCAAATTTAACACATTCAAGGTGATGTGGACCCATGTATCACATGCCATGTGTCAATTAAATTCGTACGTTTCATCGACCTTGTAGGCCCATTAACATGTGACACATGTCACCCACTAAAGTGGCCACATGTTATCTTTTCTCCCCTTAGCATGTGTTTAGTTGTTTTATTGGCACGTGGAGTAGTCGTGGCCCACCTTTCCTTACCTCTACTTTTAATATGTCACCTCATGCAAGGACAACCCTTTGGAAGTTTGGGACTCCAGGAGTATGGAATTTTGGAGCATAGTGTCATATATATGCATAAGGACCTGGAGGTTGGGGCCATGCATAGTAATATCAGGCTCCTTCACAACTTCACTAGTCCGATGCTCCGAAGGAGTGAGTATGTTAACCCTTTGGAACTCCTAAAGCCCAGAGTTCTAAAATAAATCATGACCATTGATGGTTGGTGACACAAGGCCCACTGATCGAGGCCCATCATAATTACACCAATTTGACACTCTGGGGATATCTCCTGATGGAGTAGGAAATATCTCTGAAGCCCTAAGTCACAAAGCCTCTTTCCAACCCTAGGATTTCAGTGGATGATGTAGACTGTTGATTCACTCCATTGTTCAACCACCTGGGAATTCAGTATTCAGGAGGAACATCATGCAATATCATTGGAATTCTTGAAGTCTGGAAGTTATGAAGTACTGAAACCTTCACTAATTAGACCTTTTAGCTCCCAATTTTCAACCCAAGGTAACGAGGAGGGTTCTGCTAGCTGGTTAGGCGCATAGTGTGAGATTTACACTTCGAGTGAATAAAAGATGAGGGTTTTTACTTAGTAGGGGAATGAAAATGAAACAAGAGAAGAGAAAATTTGATGCCCCATCCCTTAAAAGAGTATTTAGGGGTCAGGTGTGTTACACTACAAAATTCATCTTCTTCACACTCTGTTCAAAAGGTGAAGAGAAGAACACTGCAACCACTGCAACCTCGGTCCAAGCACCTTTTGTCCGCCAGAAGCAGGTTGATAAGATTGAAGAAAAGAGAAAGGATTCCTTCTACACACAATCATCTCATGTAGTTGGACTTGTTAAAAATTCCCAACCCTTCTAGCCACATTCGTGACAACCTTCAACAAGATGAGTAGCACAACTTCTCCAGCAAGGAAAGCAACTCATCAAGATGCATATTCAACAAACACTTTTTCCTCTCCCTCAGGCACTCAACTCAATGGAGACCATTTCTTCCTAAGGAGGGAGGATTGATCCAAGTGGATATTGGTGGCCACCCACCTATTCCAACTGGCTCAAAATAGTCTTTTGCCAGTTTACTATTTTTAGCAATTTTTCGATTCCTAAACTTTCGGGGCCATTTTGAGGGCCTAAATGAAGAATTTTCGAGATCGATTAAGTCAACTATTTCCAAAGGCTATAATCAATCCCCCAAAATGAATATCCTCGAAGATAACTTTCTAACGAGCTTTCGTGCACCCCAAATGGAGATTGTATTCCAAAGTTATGCCTCCTGGAAGTTGATACACCAAACTACCCAAAACAGATTCCACAAAATTGTTCACTTTTCATCTTCCGGGGTTAGGGTTTTGGATTTTTTTTATGTTAAAAAGTCCTTTGGGGCCTCATTGTAACAATCATATTCTTGTGAATATCCGTGACATCTATTCTCAAAGATGAGATTCCACCATTCTAACGAGTCTTTCACTCTGTATTTCTACAGCTTTGTACATTTTGCTCATTAATAGAAATTGTGTATTACTATATATTTCTGTTTATGGCTGCATCAATGATATATTTTTGTTATATTATTGTATATCTGAGATATCTCTATACATTTATTTATTATATCTCTACTCTCATTTTGTGCCGAAAATAATCCAGATCAAATAAATAGAATGATAGTATGGAAACAACAATAGTAAGCAAACCTTTATTAATATTTAGAATTGATATTATTGATCAATTGTCACTTCATGGGGGAAATATCCAACTGAGTAGAGCTCGAAATAGAATAATATTCACTTGGAAACTAATTACATAGATTTTACTACTATATATATTTTCTATCTAACCAAAACACTAACTCCCTAGTGGACCTCCATTAATGAGTTCTCAACCACTAACTAGTGGACATTCTTTAATGAGGAAACTTACTTTTATTGATCTCACATTATACTACCTCATGGGCCTTATTTGATAAATGTGTCTCCAATACATTATGTAACAACATATTCTCGTAGCTAGGGGAGTTAGGGTGGGAATCTAGCATGCCCTCCCCCTTACAAAGAAATGTTGTTATCAAGGCTAGAGATGAGGAAATTGGTTGACAATCCTTATTGCTTCCCATGTATCATATTCATTGTGTGTATCCTTCCACGAAATGAAAACTTCGTGGATAGTGCATTGGAAAATATGGCACTTGCATTTTTCCAAAACAACCTTACGATACAACCAAATGGAACCATTCTCATCAAGTTTGGGAAGGTTGGTTTGAACTCTACAATTGGAATCAACCAAATTTATTCAAGAAAGACACAAGAAATACTAGGTGAAACTTAGAATGGTCAGAAAAAGAAAATTTGTAAGCCACCATGCCTATATGTTTGAGTATAGTATAGGGTATGTAAAACTTAGGTGTTAACTTGTAATGGCTCTTCTCCTTGATCTCTTCTTATAGGGATAAAGATGCAGGATCACATGATTCCCTTATTCAAGGTGGCATTTGGAGTGACATTGATCGATCTATTGCTTCAGGTAGTTCCGAGCCAACAACAAATAATCCTTGAGTATGAAGAATGCCAACACCATCTATCAAAAAAATTTCCACCTCGAGAACCTTATAGATTTCTTGCAATTATGACAGTACTAATAGGGGTGGTTGTCCATTGACTACCTCAAAGGGGATAATTTTAGTAGCTCCATAATAAGTGTTATTATACCACCATTCAACTGGGGGTAACCATTGGACCCATTGGGCTTGATGGTCTAATGTAAAAAAACATAAATAAGCTTCTAGAAACTTGTTCATTGAGTCCATTTGGCCATATACTTGGGGGTTGTACGATGTGTTGAGATTGAATTGGATACCTTGAAGCTGAAACAACCCGTACCAAAAATTTCTAATGAAGGTGCGGTCATGATCAGTGACGATTGAGTTCAGCATGCCATGGAATTTAAAAATATTGTATGTGAATAGTTATGCTACTATAGGGGCCTTGAATGGTTATTGCAAGGAAAAAAATTTAACATATTTAGAAAGGAAATCAACAACTACCATGATCACTAATTGTTTGCCTAATTTTGGTAACCCCACATGAAATCCATAAAAATGTCAATGCACATGATTGATGGAATGGATAAAAGTTGTAATTATTTAGGAATCTTCAATAATTCCCCTTTGATTTATTGGAAATTGTAACATTTGGACACAAGAATGAATGCTTACTCTATTCATATGTTTTTTAAAGCCTAGAATGGCGTGATGTTGAAAAGGAGTGTAATTTAGATAACACTCTATATTTAAATGTTGAATCTTGGACCAAAAAAACATGCCATTTATATAGGAGCTCATCATTATGACAAGTGTAGATCAATATCCATGTTGGTTGAGCTATAGCTGGTTGATAATTTGCATAATGATGCAGGAGCATTGTAAGCGAGCTAGAAAAGAAAGCACAAGAGTGGAGGACAGTTGGTTATGCACCATCGCACATTTTGAAAGAGTTTTGAATTTGAAAGAATAAGACACTAATGTAATATCTTGAAAGGATGCATTCACATTTATGTTTTGAGTTGTAATCTAGATTTTGAGTGGTTTCTCTCATCTATTTGTTGGAGGCATTTATTGTATTAATTGTAAAGTATATGTAGCTTTTATTTTGATTAGATAGCTTAGAGTGTAGTAGGGAAAACTCTAGAAATATCCCTCATATGTAATAGGACCCATGTACATATGAACTTGGATTAATATAAGGAAGATTTGATCCAAATTTCATGGTGTTATGAATTCTTTCTACATCTGTTGAATTGTATGTTTATAGTTAATTCCAGTCTCTATTATGCATTTTGTTTCAATGATGTGTGTATGTATGATTTCATGATTGAATGTATGAAGTATTTGAGAGGGAGAGATTGAGTTTCAATTGTTTCTCGTTCTAAGAATTCCTTCAAGGAGTCCATTGAAAGTCTGCAAAGAGTGCGTTGATTGGCTCTGCATTTTACCTCAGAAAAGCTCAGGAGAGATATCATTGTTCTCATACCAACAGAAGTGAGAGTATATCACAGAGCCATGCAAGGAGTGCATAGGCAAGTCGAAGTATTATACTTTTCCAACCCAAGCGAGTGGTTGAAGGATTTTTGTCGCAAGGAGTGCACATAAGAGGAACACATCAGATAACCAGAGGTTATCATGAGTGGCGAAAGGAGTGCATGCAAAGAACCCTTGGAATTATTGAGTTTGGAATAGAAGCCAAGCTCAAAAGGGATAGAGACTTTGAGGGATTCGAATAAAATCAAAAGGTTGAAGTCACCTTGTAGAGTTTGACCCCAGAAGAACTGACGCCAATTCCTTTGTCTTGGAGCCATTGAAAATCTGAACGGACGGTGGAATTTCTCGGAGGGAAGAATACTGAAATTCTATGAGCCGTTGGATCTAGTAGATCAGTAGGAAGGATAAGGTTGATAACCTTTAAGCGTTCACAAGCCCAGGAGGAATAGTATACATTGGATCTAGATCAATGGGAGTCGTTGATCTCTTGATTTTGGATCTCGTCATTTTGGGAGTCGGGAGTTGGAGCATTGGGATTGCATTACACAAATAGTCCCGATATCACGAAACGTGAAGTCGCGACGTGATCATGGTCGTTGATGGAGGAGAAGGCACAAGATCATCAGATTTGGTCCTTGTGAGAGGTCCCACATTGGGTTTCGGGGTTTCCTAGATGTGTTGTGTTGGGGTTGTATCACGCCAATACCCCGAAAATAGCGATTAGAGAAATACATTTTCGGATAAAGTTTGTTGCCACATTGGTTGGTCATGTGGGTAAGATTTCACGCCTAGTACTTGTTCGCATAGGCGTAGCTCCTAAGAAGGAGTTGTGGTTACAAGTGTGAAGATTCTAGCTAGGAATCGAAGAGCCATTTTGGATCAAGGCGAGATTAAGAACAATCCTTAGACCGGGAGTTCAAGCAGAACTTGCTAAGGTAGGGGTGCTGCGTCAGGTGGTATCAGAGAACATATTTTGAATCTCTGTAGTGAAGAGATTACAATCATTGTTTTCTGTAGGCAGAGGGAGACAAAAGGAAAGTTGTAAATTGAATTTTGCATGGAACAGATTTGAATAATGCCGCCCATAAGACATCAAGACAGACCAATGCCCGATCCATCCATGGAGAGGGAAATGTGAGAACTTTGTGCTTGATTATATGCTATGGAGAAAACACAAATATGAGCTACTGATACAGGAGATGTCAGTGAAGTCGAAAGTGAAAATGAGTCTAGAGCTGAAGGAGAAGTTTTAGCCAAAGATGTTGCAGAAGAACGTTTATTCAGAGTTGTTGCAAGAATAGGGGCCAGAGAAAAAATGGACATTCTGATGTATGAAGGAAACTTAGATGTTGAGGAGCTGCTAGATTGGTTTAGAGCTCTCGATAAATACTTCGATTATGAAGATATCGAAGAATATAAGAAAGTTAAACATGTTGTCACTAGATTGAAAGGGCATGCAACACTATGGTGGGATGAACTGCAGGATGACAGGTGTTTCAAAGGCAGGCAAAGAATCAAAAGCTAGGATAGGATGGTAGAAAAAATGAAGGCCAAGTTTATACCAAGATACTATCAAATTAACTTGTTTCGAAGAATGCATAATTTGAGACAAAAGGGGATGACAGTGAAGGAATACACAGAGGAGTTTTACCAACTTAATATCCGAGCAGTTCATCGTGAAAGTGATGATGAAAAGGTCTCTAGATACATGAATGGTATGAGATATGACATTTAGGATGGGATGAGAATCGTGATAATAAAAAATGTGGAAGATTCTTATCAGATTGCTCTAAAGGAAGAAGAAAAATTGGCCCAAAAGGTCAAAGGGGTAGAGGTAGAAGTCATAGAAGAGGCAAAGAAATTGCCCAGGACAAAATACAAAAGCCCAAGGATGAAGAAAAGAAACCTCATAATCACCCAAAAAGAGGAGGAAGTTCATAGGGAAGACAATATGCCGATAAGAACACTTTTCCGCGAGCAAGAGGAAGAGGCAGAGGCAAAAGAGGTAGGATAAAATGTTTTGTTTGTGGAAAGATCAGACACAAATATTTTGAATGTCCTAATCGAAAGAGAGATGGAGGAGGAGAATCTCACATTTCAGAAGCGTAGAGGCGAAATCTTGAGGTAGAAGATGCAGAAGGCGAAAGATCTGTAGTGATGAGGAAAATTCTCTTGAAACTAGAGAAAGAGGCGGAAAATCCAGTCCATAGAAATAGTTTGTTTAGAACTTCTTGCAAGATCAAGGATAGGGTATGCAAGGTAATTGTGGAGAGTGGAAGCACATATAATATAGTATCCACGAAAATGGTGGAGAAGC
This sequence comes from Picea engelmannii, assembly GCA_009831015.1. Taxonomy (NCBI): domain Eukaryota; kingdom Viridiplantae; phylum Streptophyta; class Pinopsida; order Pinales; family Pinaceae; genus Picea; species Picea engelmannii. The sequence continues at coordinate 37,979 of ML819294.1, forward strand.
TAGAATTAGAGACAGTTGCACATCCGAGCCCATATAAAGTCTTGTGGTTGCAAAAAGGACATTAGGTAACTGTCACTAAACAATGTTTATTTGAATTTAAGATAGGGGGTTACATAGATGAGATCTTATGTGACGTTATTCCCATGGATTTCTATCATATTTTGTTGGGAAGAATGTGGAAATATGACATAAATGTTGTTCATGATGGGAGAAAGAACACATATACCTTAGAGAAGAATGGTAGAATGCATATGTTGCTGCTAATTGAAGATAGGAAGGTGAAAGAAGAAATAAGAAATACTATACTTCTCATGAGTGGCAAGGATCTTCTTGATGAAGTCAAGAAATATCAAGAAATGCAGTTTGTTGTGGCAAGGAAACCTAGAGTCATTTTAACCAGTACTTCGATAGATGATCTACCAGAGGAAATTCTGGAAATGCTGGAGAATTTCTCTAATATAGAGGTGGATGATTTACCTTGTTCATTGCCACCCATCAGAAGTATAATCTATCACATTTACCTTATACCAGGGGAAAGTTTATTGAACAAAGTAGTGTACAGATTGATGCTGGAGGAGAATGAAGATGTTAAGACTCAAGTCCAGGATTTGATGGACAAGGGGTTGATAAGAGAAAGTTTGAGTATGTGCGTTGTACCAACAGTGTTAAGTCCAAAGAAGGATGGTGGATGGAGAATGTTTACAGACTTGAGGGATATAAACAAAATCACCATGAGGTATAGATTTCCTTTATCGAGGATGGATGACTTCATGGATTTCTTGAGTGGAGCAATTTGTTTTCTTCAGATATTGACTTGAAAAGCAGATATTATCAAATTAGAATGAGGGATAATGAAGAATGGAATACAACATTCAAGACGAATGAAGGATTATATGAATGGATTTTCATGCCATTTGGTTTGACGAATGCACCAAGTACTTTCATGAGGTTAATGAATGAAGTCCTGAAATATTTCATTGGGAAGTTTGTTGTGTATGTTGATGATATACTAGTCTTCAGTAAGACTGAAGAAGAACATCTGAAACACCTAACTCTAGTAATGAGGAGGTTGCGGCGAGAGAAGTTGCTGATAAATATGAAGAAGTCATCTTTCATGAAGAAAGAGATTATTTATTTGGGTTTCCTAATCTCTTCGAATGAGTTGAATATGGATCTAGAGAAGGTAAAAGTGATCAAAGAATGGCCATCGCCAAGGAATATCTTTGAAGTTAAAAGATTCCATGGATTAGCCGGTTTTTACAGGAAGTTCATACAAAATTTTAGTGGACTTTTTGCACCAATGATGGACACAGTTAAGAAAAGACATAAATCTTTTCATTGGATAGAAGAAGTAGAGAAAAGTTTCAAGTTGTTGAAAATGAAAATAACCGAACATCCACTTCTCGTTCTGCCAAACTTTGGTAAGACATTTCAAGTGAGATGTGACACAAGTGGGTTTGTGATTGGAGCAGTCTTAAGCCAAGACAATATACCGATTGCATACTTCATTGCGAAGCTGAACGATGCCAACATAAAATATTCCACGTATGATAAGGAGTTTTATGCAGTCATACAAGCGTTGAAGAAATGGATGCACTACTTGGTTCCCAGAGAGTTCATTTTGTATAGCAATAACCATGCTTTAGAATTCACAACCAGACAGGAGAAATTGAACTAAAAACATGAAAAATGGGTTGAATTTATGCAGAACTTTACTTTTTTTATAAAGCACATTTCTGGAACTTCTAAGAAGGTTTCTCATGTGTTAAGCATGAAATGTTTGATTCTACAGAGTTTCGTGTGAAGACCTTAGGTTTTGATAACCTTAGGGATATGTACAGGGATAATTCAGATTTCAGGGACACTTATGAAGCATGTGGAAATCATGTTTTGAGAGACAGAAGCTAATGGATTGAATAATTAATCCATGATGGATTATTATTCAAAGGAAATCAATTGTGTATCTCGAAGAGTTCTATGAGGAAGAATCTTCTGAAAGAAAAACATAGTGGAGGATTGGATGGACATTTTGGCCATGACAAAACATTTGCACAACTGAACAATTTATATTATTAGCCAAGGATGAGGATAGATGTCAAGAAATTTATCAACAATTGTAGAATTTTCCAACACACAAAGGGGAAGAGACAAAATACAGGATTATATCAACCATTGACGGTACGAGAGAGGGCGTGGGATGCAGTAATCATGGATTTTGTGTTAGGATTGCCAAAGACACAGATAGGTTGTGATTCCATATTCGTGGTAGTCGACAGATTCTAGAAAATGGCACATTTCATTCCATGTCAGAAAACCAGTGATGCAACACACATTGCAAATCTATTTTTCAGAGAAGTTGTTCAACTTCATGGCTTACCTAAGAGTATTTTTTCAGACTGGGATACCAAATTTGTTGGTCATTTCTGGAGGACACTGTGGAAGAAGCTAGGGACTAATTTATCTTTTACCTCATCATATCACCCTCAGACAGATGGACAGACTGAGGTAGTAAATCAAAGTTTAGGGGACTTGTTGAGGAGTTTAGTAGTTGAACATCACATTCATCGGGACCAGATTATGCCACAAGCGGAATTTTCATATAACGATTCACCAAATAGGAGCATAGGACAGAGCCCATTCCAAATAATGTATGGATTGCAGCCAAGGGGAGTATCTGAGTTGAGGGACTTAGAGCAGAGTGATTTCAAAATTGCTGGAGAAGAATACTTTGCATTAGAGATGCAAGAACTCCACAGTAAGATAAAAGAGCGATTGCAAAATTCTAACCAAGAATATAAGCACAGAGCAGATCAACACATGAGAGAAATTCAGTTTGAAGTGGGAGATTTGTCTTAGCGCACCTAAGGAAGGAAATATTCCCAAGGGGAACATATAATAAGTTGAAGATAAGAAAGATAGGGCCATGTAAAATAATAATAAAATTTGAGTCAAATGCTTATGAAAAATAATTTCTAGATGGTGTGGGCATTTCACCTATATTCAATGTAGCCAATATGTATCCTTACCGAACAGATGAAACAGAGGGATCAAAGGATCATAAATAATTTCAATGGGTCAGACAGATGCTTGTATCTGAAAATCTATAGATGGAAAAGCTCATTGATTAGAGAGTTAGCAAAAAGACCCAGAGAAAGACATATTTTGAGTATTTGGTCAAATGGAAGGGACACCCGATTGAGGATGCTAGTTGGAAAATTGAAGTGGAGATCTAGAAACATGGACACACAGTGCAGGATATCATGAAGAGGAGTTCATGATTTTTTTAGCCAGGGGAGTATGATGTAGGAGAATCACAAGCGAGCCAGCAAAGAAAGTGCAAGAGTGGAGGATAGGTGGATATCCACCAACACACATTTTGAAAGCGTTTTGAATTTGAAAGGATAAGACACTAATGTAATATCTTGAAAGGATGCATTTGCATTTATATTTTGAGTTGTAATGCATATTTTGAGTGGTTTCTCTCATCTATTTGTTGGAGGCATTTATTGTATTAAATGTAAAGTAGTTGTAGATTTTATTTCGATTAGATAGCATAGAGTGTAGGATGGAAAACTCTATAAATCTCCCTCGTATGTATTGTAATGTATTATTATTATCATTGTAATAATTAGAGTGTTGTAGAGCAAGATAATAGAATAATAGAGATTGTAGAAGACTATATAAGTCGATAGCTGATGCTATAGAACCCATGTACAGATGCACTTGGAATAATATAAGCAAGCTTTGATCCAAATTTCATGGTGTTATGAATTCTATCTACATCTATTGAATGGTATTTTTACAGTTAATTCTAGTCTCTGTTATGCATTTTGTTTGAATGTTGTGTGTATGTATGATTTCATGATTGAATGTATGAAGTCTTTGAGAGGGAGAGAATGAGTTTCAATTATTTCTCGTCATGAGAATTCCTACAAGGAGTGCAGTGAAAGTCCATAAAGAGTGCATTGATAGGCTCTGAGTTTTACCTCAGAAAATCTCAGGAGAGATATTGTTGTTCTCATACCAGCATAAGTGAGAATATAGCATAGAGTTGTGAAAGGAGTATGTAGGTAGGTCGAAGTCTTATACTTTTCCAACCCAAGTGAGTGGTTGAAGGATTTCCATTGCAAGGTGATGAAACCCTTCTCAACCCGCATGTTGGAAGGTCCACGCACACAGGATCTTTCCTCTTTCACTGGCCCGAAGAGCTCCCGGAAATGGCTCTCCTATTTCCCTTTCGGGAAATTTTCACCCACAAATAACTTCGAGAAATTCCCCCCTTATACTTAGGGAGATCGGACTTCGCATTTTCGTGAATCTAGTGTTCAAGCACCTTGTCTCTCAATTTCTGAAATCCGAAAACAGTCAACACTTGACCTTTCTCTCTCTATTTCAGATTTCTCCTTATCGCGATTTCAGGGGTTGCGATGTCAAGCAACTCATCCCTTTGACTCCCAAAACCCAATTTACCGAAACTCCAATGTGCTCGCAAGCTTTGAATTTTCAAAAGCCCTTCCTTCTGTTGGGACTTCAGACTTCATGATTTCGTGAATCCTAATGCGAAGATTTCGGGACTTCACCCTACGAAACCCTGAAATGGTCAATGGAATTTGACTTCCGCGTCGATATTGCGCCACCTGTCCACCCTGCCGATTCTGTGGCCCACACAATCCTTTCACCCTTGAGACTTCGCCTTTCATGATTTCGCGAGTCTGGATGTAAAGATTTTGGGACTTCTACTCACGAAACCCCGAAATAGAAATCCACGTGTAAATCCAACGGCTCCTGTTGGCTTGAACCCCTCGAAAACACTAGCTGTAACTCCCCTACTCCTCCGTGAGATCTGATGGCTCACGGGAATTCACGAATTCTCCTTAGAGAATTCTGACCATCCGTCTCTTTCCTTCATAAGGACTTTTGCAATTTTTTACCAAGTGGTTTTTCCACAATACTTAATTGCCTGCGACGCAAACTTGCAACGCCTTCTCACTATTCCAATGCACAAGCTTCCTGTGCTTCTTTCGATGGCTGTGGAGACTCTATCCCTTCTGGGCTTTCTCCAACTCTGAGTCTTGAAGAAGACTCCTGCACGCACTTCTTGCGGTATATTTCAAACACTCTCAAGTGTTGAACTTCCTTCGACTCTGTGCACTTCCTACAACAACAGTCTCTCAATACTTCATTCAGGTTACAAGACCTGAAAATCTACTCGGCCTGTGCACACTTTTCACGGCTCCTATGCCTAACTGCACCTTTGAGGAAATGAGAA
>ML819294.1:56846-79925 GCA_009831015.1 Picea engelmannii
TTGTTTCTGTTTACAATTTCAAGCCGACCATTGCGTTTGGATTATCATATTTAATAGAAATAATTGATATCCATTCTTTCATCTCTGACCTCCTAAAACAGATTTGTTTGTTGGTTTCTCCCTAATTATGGGCCTTACATTAAAGGCCTGGATTAAATAAATTAAAACACAGATTTTCCTCTTTTCTATAAATTAAAACCTTGACTCTATGAGAATCAAAACCATTGTATCGAGTCCTCGGGGGGCGTTACTATGAGGTACTAAGTGAAGTTCTATGAGGTTCCGTTCCTGCAGGTTATAGTGGTAGCTGCGAGTACAAGAGGGACGCAGTTGCCTATTCAGCCAGTGAAAAAGAAAACAAACAAGTGTATTGGATTTAAGTCCTAGCTAGTAAGAAGCATTACGTGCCTCATGAAACACCAACTTCTTAAACTTCCACTTGCTTGGAACATGAACATGATTTCCGTGTCCACACAAAGAACCAATCTGGAGTTTAAACAAGATTTCCCATGTAAACCCATGAATAAATCTCTAAATGAGATGAGGCTCGGCCCAACTAAGAACAGCTTTTGAAATTGAACATGCATCTTTAAAAAGGAGAGAATAAAATAGTATAAGATAAAGAACTTTAGTATATTTGGTCATAGTTTCCACAAATAAGGCACGATACAAGTAACAGAAAAATTCAATCTGAAATGTATAAAAATTACTTATAACCAATAGTAAATAACCTAGCATTATTTTATAGCATAAACAGCTCCATGGATTTACATTATGCAAAATCTTCGTCCATATCCAACTCTCAAATGAGAACAAATCCAGTGTTCTATAGTTCAAATTTCAAATGAAAAAACACATAAATTCCCTCGAGCATTTATTACAATTGACAAGATCTCTTGCCTCTATGCCGCCACCTTCTAATGTGGAAAGGCTAAGCCAAAATACCAGGAGGAATGATGTCCCTTAATCATGCTATTGCCACAACTATGTACAGTTACAGTCTACAGACAAAGAATAATAATGAATGGCCAAAAAATCCATCCAGCCAAAGTGGACTACAAAAGGGTGAATGGAGATCTTCTATGCTAAACATTTGATTCACATATCAATATTCAGTTGCTGGATGCGCAGTTGCTCATCAATTGCTACACCTGCAACTGCAACAACAATCAAAAACCTATGCAGGCAGCTTAGCAGGTTTGATAAATGCCACAGAGTTGTACTGAGGCGTTGAGTACTTCGTAAAGACTGCATTTAGTTTGCTTTCTTCTGAACTCTGATGGAATGCTACCATCAGTTTTACACATTCCCTGCACAATTCAAAAAGGAGAAAACCCTCTCAAATGCACGCAAGACACATATGTTTGTATTATATACCGAAATTCATACCAAAATCAAATGGTTTTACACATTCCCTGCACAATTCAAAAAGGAGAAAACCCTCTCAAATGCAAGCAAGACAGATATGTTTGTATTATATACTGAAATCTATACCAAAATCAAATGACCACCTTCATAGTGCCTTTGTTTTTCACAGCTTAACTTTCTTCATCTTCCTATTTCTCTAGAGGTTATTCTATGAATTGGATCTAGATTTTTTGACACTCATTTTCTTCCGATCAATAATAAACAATAAAGACAATAGGAAACCAAAGTGGATTGTCCACAGAGCTTACTTGAGGTCTGTTTCAGTGTAGCCTGAATGGGCTTTAAGTACATGACTCCAGACAGGCATCTTTTGCAAAGTGCATCGAGCAGTGTAGACTGCAGCAGCAGCAATCATCGATGGGGGGAACTTTATCATCACGTATTGCATCAAGCTCAGTTCCGTCAAGAAGAATACCAAATTTGCCAACTGACCATTAGACCAAACATCAGAACAGGAAAAAAAATAATAATCTGAATTTAAGGTCAGCAATAGAGGTTAGAATCTAGATAAGGCCTTGCCTCTTCATCAGAGCCTCCAGCCTTGAGGAACCGGACAAGGAATACATATGGAGTTGGGACTGTGAGATGAAATTTCAGTTTGTTCAGCATTTCCTTCTCCATAACCAGTACATGTTTCCTCTCATAATTATTTTCTAAGATGTCAAGAAATTCATCTACCTGACACCAAAATCGAAGGAAGCAAAGTATAAGCAAGACTATGGAGTCTGCAGCAAAATGTACAACATATGTTCTTTAACCATTAATAAAAACCCCACCTCCGGAGCCCAAATTTCCTCATACTTCGAAGCTAGAAGCATTGCAGTGGTACCCACTAATTGATAGTTTCTCCTTGATACAAGTTGAATAGAAAGATATCTATCGAGAAGATTTGTGGTAAGATACAAAGTCTCTGGCATCAACCCAAACCTGTAATGTACCTGCAAATTCAGGTGCCGAAATCAATGATAATTAACTATAGAAATCTTCATTGTAACTCGTTAACTTAATTGTTACCAATGGGCATATATAAAGAAGACACCAAACACCTCAATCAACCAATTTATCAAGACTGCACTCACCTCAATCAACCAATTTATCAAGATTGCTCTCATTTTTCCATTAATATCTCGTTGTCTGGGCATATAGTCTGGCACACAGCTCATGTGCTGCAAGCAGATGCAAGAAAAGCTACAAATTTCAAAATCCAATTGTGTTTAAAAGCCCCCAACAAAGAGATAAACCTAATATACCTCTGTTCTGCGATAGAACTTATATATATGCTCAACATATTCAACCACTGCCAATTGATTATCAAGGTCTCCTCCATCAATGTTTGGCAAGGGGTCTTCCTCTGCCTCAGGCATTTCATCATCAAATCCAAAATCATCTAAGGCCTGAAATCAAAGCTTATTAGACTCTTTTATGTTATGTCAAGATGATAGTTTCCACAAAAAGAAAAACAAGAGCATCATGAGCAACTTACTACTGCACTTCGAGATGTCAGACTTGTCGTTAGTGACCGAGGCTTTGCTGTTTTTACCCTATGTGGTTGTTCAATAATAATGCAATCATCTGATTTATCCCCAGGCACTGCAGTTGTGGGAGGAATGTCCTTGCTCTTTCTAGTCCTCCTTTGCTTGTTCTCCCGCACAACCTCGGCCTTTAGAATGACAACCGGTGCTTGAGTTTGCTGGGAATAAAAATGAAAACGACATAAGAGAAAGGAACAGAAGAATATGGAATCCACATAAAAACATAGGATCAAGATGGTAACGTAAATTACATTATTGGCAGCAGAGATGCCCTTGTTTGCAGCAGCCTGTGCAAAACTCCTACACACAAATTCCCCTCAAGTTTAATAAAAGGATGGAATGGACTAAAGAATTAGATATCTTCTCTACATAATAAGGCCCTAGAATCCACATCCCTACATACTCGAAGCAATGGGTTGCTAAGCCATGATGAACTAACCTTGTAATAGGGCGAGAGATCTGAGCCAGAGGTTTCCTCCTGTAAATAGAAATAAATAGAAATAAAATCAGATCGAATTTTTTCACATACATGTATGTAATTTGTCTCTCTTTGTGTCACATAATTGGTCTCTGTATTTGTATTCTGAAGATGGTTCATTTCCTTACGTTAGGGTTTCAGAGTTTAAATAACAACGTACCCATTGACCCCATCCTTGGTGACATTTACACCGGCATCCACCACAATGTTACCAATATCTCCCAAAGCTCTCCTATTGTTGTTGGCTCGTGATACCCTCTGGTTAGGGACCATTGCTGCGGAAACTAGTTTTACTTTAGACAAATATAAATTAACAATCCAAGTTGAAGGAAAAAATGAGGTATTTTAAGTCTTCAGAGATGGAGAACAGCATACCTTCTCTTTTTGCAGCTGCCATGTTTGTCTGAGTAAGAACACCAACCCTAAAAACTGCAGAAGCGTCCCTCCCTGTCTGCGAAAGTCAATCCCCAGAGCAGAGCGGAGAATATCTGCGAAAGTTAATCCCCAGAGAAGAGCGGAGAATATCTGCGAAAGTTAATCCCCAGAGAAGAGCAGAGAGTGTAACAAATCGATAAAGAAGTACTTTGGAAGGCTAACGGTTCTGGAGTGTATTTATACACAAAAGCTACAGCTACGTATCGTTCGAAATCAAAGGGAGAATGCGTCCCGACGACTTAGTTCCCTGAAATCGGGAAGCGTTCCACCATTTCATATTTGGAGGGGCTCATAGTTCAACGGTAACATGGCCACCTTCATAGTATATTAAGGATTTGGATAATAAATAATTAATTTTTAAGGTTATGGCCAAGTCATATCAAATTGGTGTATGAGACCCCCTTGTTTGTGGGACAAGGGACCCTTTCGGATTTGACTCGAAAAGTCTAAGTAGGTATACATACCCTACCTCCTATGGATTTGAACTTGTGACCTCTTAAGAGGAAACACATGTTCTTAACAATTAGACCCATAAAGTATGAAAGAAATAAAAATAAATAATAAAATAAGAGTTATTTTTGGTGATATAAATGTTAAATTTTTTTCAATTTTTGAAGGCAAAATTTCTTGGATCTATTCATTTTTATCAAAATTTCAATGTTTTGGCTCTTTTAAAATGAACTACAATGTAAATGGTAAAACTCTTATAGTAAAAGTTTTTGTCAATTGAGTGGAATTATAACTTATGACATAATGTCTATAAGATTTGTGAAAAAAAGTAATGTTGAAAAAAAGTTGAGGTTGTCCAATTAAACTTATTTCATAAATGTTTACCATTAATAGTTCAAAGGCCCCACCATTTATATCCATTTAACTGTATTAATAAATATATACAAATCTCATAACTATACATAAGATAATATTCTTAGTTGAAGGCTCAAAGCATGCTTCATATATTATTAGATTAAGATATTTAATGTCTTGATGGGAATGCACATGTCTAGAATTAAGATGGTTGCTGGGTATACATAGTGGCTTTCCATAGATGGAGCCGCAATGGATGACAATCAAACAAACAATTAGGTTATGATTTAAAATCTTAGAGCACACAACATGCAAATTAAGATATCATACTGCAGATCCAATTCACAAAACTAGTGTGTCAATTAAACTATGAACTTCATGAGATTACATGCATAATGCTTCAATGGGCTTTCACCATTGTTCATAACCTTTGGATCAAACTTATTTTCCTCAAAATGAAAATGGGAGTGCATGTTGTTTTAATTCTTAGCAACACTTACAAATAGGTAGGAACAAAACAATCTATCTCAACTTGGGTTTCCATTGCATGAGTAGTTTCCATATTCTCCTCTTCATTCCTTGTATCTTTTCCTTCTTCTATTTTCTTATATCTCCCTTCATATTCTTGTTTCATTTTATCTTCTCCGTGGAAGTCATCCTCCCAAACATTTTCCCAAAGCAAATGTTTTCCCAATGAGTAATCTCTTTTATTAAACCTCTAATAGCATTCACCAAATAACTATGGCCAAACCTTTAAAAACTCACCAAGTTGTGCCCTTTAATCCATGACCATAAATACAATTAAATGACACAAAAAATGGCCCATTCACCTTAATTGTTGTCAAGACAATACGTGGACAATATATCATGGTACCCTCTCTAAAAATGGCAGTATAGCATCCGAGTTTTAATCCTTGTGAACTATAATGTAATTTTACATATGTTAAATAAGTTGGTAAGCTAGTATGTTTTGGGCCAAAGAGGTTATACTAATCAAACTCCAGAAATTCTAGCATTGTAAGTTATGCATACAATGATTAAATAAAAATATATTGTTGGGTATCATATGAGAGGGGCGATAATGTTGGGGGGCTATGATTCCAGCACAGAGGGGGGCTAAAGTGGGGGGGGGGGGTCCAAAGGGAATTTCACATGCCTAATAAACCCAAACCACTTTTCTAAATCATTTCATTATTAATATTTACTTCCTTTGACTTATCAAACCAATCATTAAATGCATGTAAGAGTGTAACAACCCTAATTAATTAATTAATTATCATGATTAAATATTAGTTTAATGAATATTAGTTTAATAAATTAATTAATTAATTATCATGAATCATGCACGGATAATTTTAAGGATGGAAATTTATTTTAAAATGTAGAAACCTTGGTGAATGTTACTAATCCTTCATATGCCAACTATAAATGATTGGCGATATTTTTGTAAAAATATTCAAATTTCTAAGGATTTTATATAATTTTTATAAAATTTTGGCGATTTTTAAGGTAAAATAATTTTATCCTATAGAATTTGGGTGAATCATTTTTAAAATAGCGAATCTCGTTTTTGGAAAAACCATGGAAAATTAGCCCACTAGCGAAATTTAGCCCCTAAATCATCCCCATTGATTAAATATTTGTTTAATGAATATGAGTTTAGTAAATTATTAATTATTATTTTGGATACTTTTTGTATCGGTCGATGGACCCATTTATGGAAAGGGGGATAAGGTGGTTGAGGTTTAATGGGGGGATAAGACAATGGATAATGAAAGGGAAGGGACATAAGGCAAGGAAAAACACTCGAGAAGGGAGAGCGCTTTTTGGGGGTCACGATATTTTAATTTATGAGAGATGGAGAAGGTGAAGGGAGGAATAGTTTTGGAGTGCATATGGATTACTGGTTTCATTTGGGTTTTAATTGAGGAGTTTGCTCAGAATTTTGGGTTTGGGGGCGAGGAAACCATAAGGAATCCTAGGGCTAGGGAGTCGGATAGGTTGTTCCTAGCTCGCTAAGAGGTTAGTCAGTTTTGGGCAGAGCTTCAGCTTGGGGCAGAGTTTCAGAACAATATGAGTTTGAGGTATTTATCATCATTATTATGCTGTGTTAATTATTGTTATATTGTTCATTTTTTTTTATGCTCAACATGTTATTCATTATCATGTTGCTCTCATTTTTAAGTTATGTTGAATAGTAAGTTGTTATTATGCTGGAAACAATAAAGAAATTATTATATCATTTTCTTATTTAAATTATGTTTTATAAGGTTCTGTTTGGACAAACCTTACACATGGTATCAGAGCCCTGGTTTAAAAACTTGGAACAAGACCTACCCAAATGCACAAGTGAAAACTTTGAAATGGTTTTATAAACATAAATAACTAGATGTATAAATAATCTATTTATGGAAAACTTATAAATCCAGGCCTGAGGGCCAAACTCAAACTCAAACCTCCAGCTCTACTCAACCTACTATCCAAACAACATGTCAATAAGAATTTTGTTCACAACCTAGTGCAAAATTAAATAAAAACTGGTTCAAAATTAGAGAAAATACAATGTTGCACACAAAATAATTATCTCTATTGATCTAATGTATTTATAGTTCTTCAACGAGGATTTCTCTTTTCACCAAAAAAAATAAAATAAAAATAATTGTTGGGTTTATCAATGAGCACAACCTTCAAGTCTCTGCTTAGCCTAGGAGTCACAACATGTCACCATGACCGAGAGCACAGGTATTGATAGAAAACAGACCAAGTCTCTCACATCCCCAAAAATAAAGTATTTTTGAAATTCAAAAATTGTTAGAGAATTATTTCCGTTTTTGGTAAATTCGAATTTGGAAATGTTTTTCCGTTTATGGCAATTTCGAATTTCGAATTTGATAAATTGTAATTAATTATTATGACTGTTGGGAAGAGAACTGATTTGAACCAACTAACTATTTGACTATGCACTTGTATGTAAACATAATATTGTTTTGTTTCTTGCATGAGGACAAATGGAACAACCATGTTAAATTCAGTTGACCATGAATCCATAAGTGGGGAACATGTTGGAACTACCTATGGGTTGATTGTTACAAGTCACAAATCGGGGATTTTTCCATTTGCAGCCCCTGAAAATGAGGGATTTAGAAAGCTGCAAAAATTCCCAAGGGAGGGAAAAAGACCTAGGCAAAAATGATTGTTTTTTATATATAGCATATGTGAGGAGACATGACGTTGCCTAGTATGATGGGGAAATGAATTACTTTATACTTACTATTATGAACATTGAATATTAAGTGTGAGGCAAGGAGAGGACTACAGATAGAGGAAACCTTGTTGAAGATGAGATTTCAAGTTCTCCCTCATGGACTCATGGTCAGGCTAGGGGGTGAATTAGACAAGTAATTTGGATGTCCTGTTCTATAGTTGGGAGGAACGTGGTTGTTCCCTTTGTCTTCCCAGGAACTAGTTTAGATATGTTAATCTTCTCATTTTTATTTTGAATGATTTTGTGTATCTGATATAATGTATTTATTTGTACTAAGTTGAAATAGCTTCCATAGATGACATATGTTCGTTGTATGAAGTTTTATAATCAAGGACTAAATTCTGGGGATGGATCCTCCTGAATTAAAATTCTAAATAGAGTTATCTATGTACAAGTGAACTTGAAAGAATAGATTTATCTATAAGTGAATGTCATTTTTTGTAATCGAAATATTAGACAGATCTATCTATGAGTATTTGGGTTGAGCAAATTTGTATATATATATATATATATATATATATATATATATATAGTGCACATAGATACAACTGCGGTTAGTACTGTGTATAGATTTATTAAAANTATATATATATATATATATATATATATATATATATATATATATATATAGTGCACATAGATACAACTGCGGTTAGTACTGTGTATAGATTTATTAAAAGGACATTTAAGGACGGCAATAGAAACCTCACTTATACAGAGATTTTATGTCATAGTATTTGAACACACAAACTCTACCAATAAGAAATCAACTACCTCTAGCATAAGAAATAACTGAATTGAAGAGTTTGAAACTCCTTATATCTTACTATAGTGATATAATTAAGTCATTGTTCTGTTATAAGATAATGCATAAGTAGAATTTGAAGATAATTATTAAAGAGTATAAATCCCATGATGGTAGAACTTTCTAATCCTTATGTTTTCCATTCGCACAAAATAAAAGGAATCAACTGAAGAAATACACACTGTATAAATTAATTGATAAATTTATTAACTATGAGTATACATGGGAAACTGTCCACTCGGTATTCATGGCAGTGGACGATATATAATAAGAAATTACAACCATACAGTTCTGTACATACAACATGCTATTTCAAACTCCTACTAACCCTTTTAGCCTAAACAACAAAGAATGTATAGGTATATAAATATTGTTCTCGAAGTAAAACATAGAATCGTAACTTTACTTAGACCATTATATCTACTCATGTTGGATCCAATCTAATTATTGCAATTGCAGATTAAAACACATCGGTAAGAAACATAAGGAATGCTGAAAGGGGATAAAATGATATAGTATTATAGATCTAGCATAATTGGATCCAACATTCAACGTTTGAAACAGGGCATGACATCGAAACGGTAACCTTGGTAATTAAATTTTAGGGTAGAATGAGACCCAAGCACTAATTGATTAACAATCATTTAATTACATTAACGAACACGATAACCCTGTAGAAAAATCATTGCAAAATTCATACTATAACAACCGAGCCCAAACCCCAAGTTACTTTTGGAAATTCTTCCCCTTTTTCCAAACCCGATAGGAATCTGAGTAAATTGATTTTGAATGACCTCTTTTAATTTTGGCAACCGTGACTGTTCGAACTCCAGAAGGGTACATAAGGGAACTCGAATACCTTTTGCGTCGAGTAAGGGGACGAACATCCGATATCATTGCATAGATGAAAACTCCTGGAAGATTCACCATATGAAGTTTAGAAAATCATATTTAAGGAAACTTGAAGAAGTTGAAACAAAATGATAATTGTGTTTTTAACACATCATGCCAAGACATTACTTAACTTCCTTGTTGTTTTCCTGCTAGACAGTCGGTCAGGGCCGAGGATGTATGGGGAAACAACTCACTGATGGGTACCCTCACATCAAACAGGGCCCATCATTAGTGTTGCATATCAATTCAAGAGAAAAATGATTTAAATCAATACAAGGAAAACTTTACACAGTAGTCATAAATAATGAATAGAGACAACAACTGTACTAAGTCCCTTCATACATGGATGGTGTATATTAATTTGAGTGTTATAAACCTTAATAATTTCTTTATACCAGAATCATATCTAACTATCGAGCTTAGACTACCTTTCAAAAATGGACAAGCATGTTGTGCATAGACATCGTAAACATATTTCCTTCCACACAGGACACAAGCTACATGATATTTGAGTTATAGACCCACCAATAACAATTTATAGGGGATATATTATTAATTCAATGATTGATACAGAAAACCTTGGCCACTGGTTTCAAGTTGTAGGGATAAGGAAGATGAAAAATAGCATTTGAGAAATGTCAAGGAGCTTTGCTGGTATTGAAGAGTTATCTTAGCATGCCAGAATCATAGAGGTCTTTAGTTCAACACTGTACAACCGGTTGAGACCACAATAGAGACGAAAGGAATTATACAACGCCTTGTACATTTCACGAAGGGATTCTTTCGTGAGACTCTACCCTCCCTTGGATAAACAAGATATCATTTACTAAAACCTATTGAGGGGTGGCGTATACATTCAGACAACAAAGAATGCAAGGAAAATCAAAGAATTTTATGAGTTACGACTTGGTCAGATGACAATGGAGGATCTTATAAACAAGTTCCTGGAATTACTAAGGTTCGTACCTTATATCTGAGAGGACAAGGTAAAAATCCAGCGGTTCCTAAGGTGTTTACCATAGTCCTACATGGACATAATTGAGTTTGAAAACCCCAAGTCCTTGAGTGAAGTATTCAGAAAAGCACGAATGTGCTACGACCAGTACAAACAACAAGCAGAGTTTCCCAAGGCTTGGAAGGATAAGAAAAAAAGACCAAATGAACCAGGGGAAGAAGGGATACCAGCCAACTTCTTATCGAAATGCAGCAAAAATATTTCCTAGAAAAGGTTTTCACTCAAACCATCCAAGCACACAAGGAGACGGTAAACCGGTAAACCTGGGAACAAAGAAGTTTGGGGAAAACCCCCGGGAACCGTTAAAATGTTGGGAAGGTGGAGAACCTCATCTCACGAGGAACTATCCACATTTAAACACAGCAAGCAGAACTATTGTTCATAATTTGTAGGAAGCTTCGATGGTGGGTGATGTAGGAAGAAGCCTGCATCGGATAAATGCAACCATTGATGGTTGGCAAGCTGACCACCAGTCCTTTGTGGTGGAAATGGAAGGTAAAATCAATAACACCTGAATTTCTATTTTAATTGATCCTGGAGCTATGTTAAGTTATATCACTCCTGGAGTAGTAGAGTCAAATACACTTAAGAGGATGAAACACACAAAATCATGGCTGGTACAGTTAGCAAGAAGAACTAAAAGGAAAGTGGTTGACTTTATTTCTGATTTTGAATTTAGTTTAGATGGTAAAACCATAAAATCAAATCTGAACATTCTGCCACTAGGATCTTATGATATGATTATTGGAATGGATTGGTTGGAAAAGAACAAAGAAGTTATAGATTTTTATACAAAGACACTTAATTATAAAGACGATTATGACACTGCTAGAACAGCCCAAGGTATACCAAAACCTGTATCAGTTAGACAAGTCACCGCAATGCAATTCAAGAAATGCATGAGAAAGGGATGTCAAGTTTATGCCATTCAAATAACGAATCTGTTAGAAAACGAAGATAAGTCCAACTTGGAAGATTTTTTTGTCCTCTGTGAATTCAGAGATGTATTTGTTGATGAGATACCATAATTACCTCCTAGAAGGGAAATAGACTTCTCCATAGACATACTACCTTGTTTATCCCCCATCTCGAAAGAACCTTACCGAATGAGTCTACTAGAATTGACAGAATTAAAAATACAGCTGGAGGAGTTATTCGACAAAGAGTATATCAGACCGAGTGTTTCACCACGGGGAGCACTAGTCCTCTTTTTGAAAAAGAAAGACGATACTCTAAGACTATGTATAGATTATAAACAATTGAACAAAATGACTATTAAGAACAAATACCCCTTACCTAGGATAAATGATCTGTTCGATCAATTAGGTGGGGAGAATATATTTTTAAAGTTGGATTTTCGATCCGGTTATCATCAAGTTAGGATAAAAGATGAGGACATAAAGAAAAAAAAATTTCAGACAAGATATGGACACTACGAATTCATAGTCATACCTTTCAGACTCACTAATGCACGAGCCATGTTTATGTGCCTCATGAACAGTATTTTCAGTGAGTATTTAGATAAGTTTGTACTTGTATTTATCGACGATATTCTGGTCTATTCTAAAATGGAGGAAGAACATGAAGAACACTTAAGAATAGTTCTGCAAACTTTGAGGAAACACAAACTGTACGCCAATTTTGATAAGTGTGATTTTTATCAAAAGAAAATGCAATACCTAGGACATGTAATTTCAATAGAAGGCATTGCAGTCAACCCTGAGAAAATAAAATCCATCATGGAATGGCTGGTACCTAAGGATGTAGCGGATATCCGATCATTCATGGGAATCATCGGATATTATAGCAGATTTATAGAGGGGTTTTCCAAAATATCCTACCCTATCACGTCATTACAAAAGAAAGGGACCATGTTTAATTGGTCACAAAAGTGTCAAGATAGTTTTAACAAGCTGAAGGAATTATTGACAACTGCACCCATATTGAAGGTAGAAGACCTAGATAAAGACTTTATCGTCTGTGTTGATGCTAGTAAAGAAGGACTAGGTGGTTTCCTAACTCAGGAAGGACACGTGATTTATTATGAGTCTTGGAAATTAAAAGAACATGAGAGAAACTATGTCACTCATGACTTAGAGTTGGCAGCAGTAATGCACGCCTTGAAAATGTGGCGACACTGCATAATGGGAAGAAAAATTCTATTACTAACAGATAAGAGCGGAGTGAAATATTTGTTTAGTCAGCTAGATCTTAATGCAAGGCAAGCAATATGGCTAGCCTTCTTGAATGAATTTGACTTTGAGGTAAGATATATCAAGGGTAAGGAAAATAAGGTAGCAGATGCCCTAAGGATAAGATTCCATGGGTTATTCGAAATAAATTTCAGTAGAGAAGAAAGTGATCTGGAATAGAGAATAGGGACGACAGGTATTAACGACGAAAATTACACTAAAATAATGGAAGAATTACAAAATAGTACCGCAAAATCAGACAAACCAGATCTGAGTATCGACAAAAATGGACTATTACGATTCAAAAAAAGACTTTACATACCAGATTCAATAGAGTTAAAGATAACATTCTTGGATGAAGTGCATAAGAAATAGTATTCTGGCCATCTAGGATACCAAAAAACGATAACAACACTTACAAAACTATTTTATTGGCCTAATATGAAGGGCGAAACAATAGAATATTTGGCTAGGTGCCAAGATTGTTAGCAGGTTAAGGCTGAACACCAGCATCCAACCGAGCTACTACAGCCATTGAAAGTACCAGAATGGAAATGGGAGATCATATCACTAGACTTTATTACAGGTTTGCCAAAAAATCAGAAACATAATGACTCTATTATGGTTGTAATCGATAAAATTAGTAAGTATGCACACTTTATTCCTATAAAGTCTACTTTTAAAGCTATAAATATCACTGAAATATTTATGAAAGAAATTTTTAGACTACATGGTATTCCTAAAATGGTGATTTCAGATAGAGACGTAAAATTTACATCTGCTTTTTGGAAAGAATTATTTGCAGGGCTAAATACTAATTTGAATTTCAGTACTAGTTATCATCCACAAATAGATGGACAAACTGAAAGAAAGAACCAAATCATAGAGGATATGCTCCACATGTATGTAAGAAAAAAACCAAGCAAGTGGGAGGACTACCTACACCTGGTAGAATTTGCATATAATAATGGGTATAAAACTTCGGCTAAGCTAAGACTCTTGGAGATACTGTATGGAATAAATTGTATGACTCCAATTAGCTGGGACAAACTGGCTAATAGAGTTATGGCTGGACTAGAGATGCTCCAAGAAATGGAAGGTATGGTAAGAAAATTACAACAGAAGTTGAACAAGGCACATGACAGACAAAAAAGTTATGAAAACCAGAAAATAAGACACTTGGAATTTCAAGTGGTAGATCATGTGTACATAAAAGTTAAAGCCCGAAATAGTTCACTCAAACTCATGAACTGTGCCAATATGGCACTCAGGTTTTGTGGAACCTTCGACAGACTAGCTTGACTTGGACCCATAGCATACCAACTTGCCCTTCCAGCTAATCTAAAAATTCATAATGTATTTCATTTGTCTTTGTTGAAAAATTATGTTCATGATCCTACTCATATGATCGATTGGAACTTGGTGCAGATGGAAACAGAAGGTGAGTTCCAGGAAGAACCCCTGTGCATTCTGAACCAAAGAGAAATAACTCTTCAGAACAGAGCCGTCGCTCGGGTAAAGGTGCAATGGAAGCACTTTAGTCCACAGGAGGCCACTTGAGAGTTGGAAGGAGATTTACAGAAATATCATCCAATCTTGTTCCAAGAAAGGAATGAACACTGAGGACAGTTTTTTATTGAAGGGGGAAAGGATGTGACATCCCCAAAAATAAAGTATTTTTGAAATTCGGAAATTGTTAGAGAATTATTTCCGTTTTTGGTAAATTCAAATTTGGATTTTTTTTCCATTTATGGAAATTCTGAATTTCGAATTTCATAAATTGTAATTAATTATTATAACTGTTGGGCAGAGACCTGATTTGACCCAACTAACTATTTGACTATGACACTTGTATGTAAACATAATATTGTTTTATTTATTGCAGGAAGACAAATGGAACAACCATGTTAAATTC
Source organism: Picea engelmannii (assembly GCA_009831015.1). NCBI lineage: Eukaryota > Viridiplantae > Streptophyta > Pinopsida > Pinales > Pinaceae > Picea > Picea engelmannii. The sequence continues at coordinate 71,610 of ML819294.1, forward strand.
AATTGACCATGACTCCATGAGTGGAGAACATGTTGGAACTACCTCTGGGTTGATTGTTACAAGTGGAAAATCAGGGATTTGGCCGTTGGGAGCCCATGAAAATCAGGGATATAGAAAGCTGCAAAAATTCCCAAGGGAGGGAAAAAAACCTAGGCAAAAAGGATTTTTTTTGATATATAGCATATGTGAGGAGGTAGGATGCTGCCTAGTGTGCTAGGGAAAGAAATTATTGTATACTTGTTGTTATGAACACTAAATATTGAGTGTGAGGCAAGGAGAGGACTACAAATAGAGGAAACATTGTTGAAGAGGATATTTCAAGTTCTCCCTCATGGACTCATGGTCAGGATAGGGGGTGAATCAAATGAGTAATTTGGCTATCCTATTCTATGGTTGGGAGGAACGTGGTTGTTCCCTTTGTCGTCCCATGAACTGGTTCAGATATGTTAATATTATCCTTTTTGTTCTGAATGATTTTTTGTATCTGTTTGTTCTAAAATGAAATAGCTTCCATAGATGACATATGTTCATTGTATGAAGTTTTATAATGAAGGACTAAATTATGGGGATGGCTCCTCCTGAATTAAAATTCTAAGTAGAGTTATGTATGTACAAGTGAACTTGAAAGAATAGATTTATCTATAAGCGGATGTTATTTTTTGTAATTGAAATATTAGACAGATCTATCTATGAGTATTTGGGTTGAGAAAATATGTACACACACACACACACACACATATATAGTGCACATAGATGCATTTGCGGTTAGTACTATGTATAGATTTATTAAAAGGATATTTAATGACGACAATAGAAACCTCACTTATACAGAGATTTTCTATCATAGTATTTGAACACACAATCTCTACCAATAAGAAATCAACTACCTCTCACATAAGAAATAACTGAATCGAAGACTCTGGAACTCCTTATATCTTACTATAGTGATATAATTAAGTCGTTGTTCTGTTATAAGATAATGCAAAAGTAGAATTCGAAGATAATTATTAAAGAGTATAAATCCCATGCTGACAAAACTTTATAATCCTTATGTTTTTCATTCATACAAAATAAAAGGACTCAACTGAAGAAATACACATTGTATAAAGTAATTGATAAATTTATTAACTATGAGTATACATGTGAAATTGTCCACTCGGTATTCATGGCAGTGGATGGTATATAATAAGAAATTGCAACCATACAGTTTTGTACGTACAACATGTGATCTCAAACTCCTACCATCCCTTTTAGCCTAAACAACGAAGAATGTACAGGTATATAAATATTTTTCTGGAAGTAAAACACAGAATCATAACTTTTCTCAGACCATTATATCTACTCATGTTGGATCCAATCTAACTATTGCAATTGCATATTAAAACACATCGAAAATAAACATAATGAATGATGAAGGGAGATAAAATGATATAGTATTATATATCTAGCATAAGTCGATCCAACATTCAGAGTTTGAAACAGGATCTGTCATCGAAACGATAACCCTGGTAATTAAATTTTAGGGCAGAATGAGACCCGAGTAGTAGTCGATTAACAATCATTTAATTACTCCAAAAAACAGGATAACCCTGTAGAAAAATCATTGCAAAAGTCATACTATAACAACTGTGCCCAAACCCCAAGTTACTTTTGGGAATTCTTCCCCTTTTTCCAAAATTGATAGGAATCTGAGGAAATCAATTTTGAATGACCTCTTTTAATTTTGGCAACCGTGATTGTTCGAAGTCCAGAAGGGTACATAAGGGAACTTGAATACCTTTTGTGTCGAGTATGGGGACGAACATCCGAGATCATTGCGTAGACGAAAAATCCTGGAAGATTCACCATACGAAGATTAGAAAAACATATTTAAGGAAACATGAAGAAGGTGAAATGGAATGATAATTGTCTTTTTAACACATCATGCCAAGACATTACTTAACTTCTGACCCCGACTCACATAATGTTTCCTTCTTGTTTTCCAGATGGAAAGTCACTCAGGGCCGAGGATGTATGGGGAAACAACTCACTGATGGGTACCCTCGCATCAAACAGGGCCCATCATTAGTGTTGCATATCAATTCAAGAGAAAAACAATTTAAAGAAATACAAGGAAAACTTTACACATTAGTCACAAGTAATGAATAGCGAGATAAATTGTACTAAGTCCCTTCATACATGGACAATGTATATTGATTTGAGTGTTATAAACATTAGGAATTTCTTTATACCAGAAGCATATCTAACTTTCGAGCTTAGACTACCTTTTAAAAACGGACAAGCATGTTGTGCAGAGACGTCATAAACTTATTTCCTTCCACATAGGACAAAAGCTACTTGATAATTGAGTTATAGAACCACCAGTAACAATTTATAGGGGATATATTATTAATTCAACAATTGATACAGAAAACCCTGGCCAGTGGTTTAAAGTCGTAGGGACAACGAAGATGAAAAATAACATTTGAGAAATTTCAAGGGGCTTTGTTGGTATTGAAGAGTTATCTTAGCATTCCAAAATCATAGAGGTCTTTAGTTCACACTATACAAACGGTTGAGACCACGACAAAGACGAAGGGAATTATACAATGCCTTGTACGTTTCACGAAGGGATTTTTTCATGAAACTCTACCCTCCCTTGGATAAATGAGATGTCATTTACTAAAACCTATTGAGGGGTGGAATATACATTAAGACAACAAATAATGCAGGGACTGTAAGTAAAATAAAGGTAAAATAGAGACATCAAGAAATGCATAACCTTTCCATTATTTAAGATTTAGACTGTCAAGTAACCTTCACGTCGAACGACTCAGAAACTAGAATGATTTTTATAATACAGAGGGCTCCTAAAAGAAACTAACCAGATGCTCCTACCTTATTATCTGGAGTCCCAATGGCAGAGGTCCGCCTAATACGTTTGATTCTAGAACGAGTCCATGACTTAAGAATTGAGCAGTTACAGAGAAGATTTGATAAGTCAACCTTATTTGTAGGGAGCACACAGAGCCGATATCGAAAGAAGACTAATGAAAATGGTAGTTCTAGTGCCCATCTACTAGTCTACAGATGCTTAATGATGGTCCGTAAGACAATACTGTAGTTAGGACAAGGTCGCTAGACTTTAGAGGGACACTTTAAACTCGTGATAATCCCGAGGGGATGTTTCCAAAATTTCTTAAAATCTCTGGCAGAAGGGTCATTACACCTTCGCGACTGTATTGTAGGGACCTAACTTAATTAAATCCAAAAAAAATCATACAATTAAACATATAATTACTTTCTCATTGCATAAATAATTCATTCACCATCATATAAGCATAAATATTCAGCAGAAATTAAAATTTATCCACAACATGAAAATAACTCAACAAATTCATAAATAAAATACCTCCTTCTGATGCTAATTCTCGCTGATATGGTTCTCCTTTCCCTGTTGCCTTCCTCAGCCTGATGCACTGACTAAAATCTGCCCAAACTGACTATCCTCCCAGCCAGCTAGGAGCAGCCTGTCCGGCTCCCTAGCTCCAGGATACCGAAATGAATCCTGGCCCCCATGCCCAAAACCCCCAGCAACCCGGTGCCCCCTAGAATGGTTCACCAAAAACCCCAAAAACCAAACTTCTCAAACCATCCAATATCCCACAAAAAATATGCCACATAAATACCCCCCTCCCTCCAAATGCTCCCTTCCCCCAAATAATAATCATCCTCCTATTTCCCATAGGACTCTTCCCGTCATATCGCCCCCTTCACCGACTCTCCTCTCCTTCATTAATTTCCTTATCTCCTCCTTTAATTCCTTATCCCCTCCTTTATTATCTTATCCCCTTCTTTATTATTTTATCCCCTCCTCTAGTATCTTATCCTTAACGTGTCATACGTAAGTTTTAAAAGGATTAAATTAAATTTATTAAGCCCCTTAAATTTATTACCCATGTCATTGAATATGATATGTAATTAATTAATTAATTAATCAATCAATCAAAAGTTATAAACAATTAATTAATAAATAAATAATATTATTAATACTAATCATTGTTTAATTAAAACCATATTAGGACAATTAATTATCTAATTAATTATACTTAAAAATCCCTATGAACTATTTAACTAGGGTTGTTACATACACCCACCCTTCAGGAAACTTCGTCCCGAAGTTAAGGTATCTCATGATACAAGGAAAAGAAACATGGTTCACAGATTCATGACAATTAACCGACACTATTAGTAAGTAATCCAAGAAAACTCATACATATTAGTGTACATGTACAAGAAATGCATGTGTAGCTAGTACATACAAGTCTCGTGCATGTACTAATAATCAATAACTATCACCCTTATAGTATTTTATGTATGCATCCAATCCAATCAACAAGACTAGTCTTTTATAAAAGACAATAAACCAATAAAATGTTTGCGAAATCATTTAATTACAATTATCTGGTTCAACAATTTTATTTAGACAACCGTGGTTTAGTTACGTAATTATGAATATTCATATATACACATTTTCTTTCTAGAAGGGAAAACACTAAATTCCACCATTAGACAAATCTCCATACTTTCTCAACTATTTCTACTCATCCTTCCTCCCTAACTTACTTCCATCTTCATTCCTATCCTTCCTCTGCTGGATTATCTTGGAGCGTCAACTATATTGACCTAACTCCAAATAGAACCCGTAAGCAGAAGTGTCACTATCTCGACCAAGATTCCCCAACAGGCAACTGACAATCATCATCACACATCTTGGGGAGCATGAGCTAACACCATGCTCCCATGACTTCAGGTTTCAAAGGATACACGGTGGGAAATGCCTCCACCCCTCTTAATCATAACTAGGGTCCACACCCTACAATGGAATATACAATGGCATCGTGTTGCTAAGAGTTTTGTCATCGTTTATTTGGTTTTGGGCAGTCTCATCACCTGAAATCTTGCATTGGTCCACATATCATGGCAATGCATCCAAACCAATATAATTTCACATACAAATATTCATACCATAATGTTTATCGGCTAGTGTTCATGACATCCACTTTCATCATTATTATTCCTTAGCTATTTCATAGCCCATAACCCGCAGATTAGTCTGTAACACAAACTCATACATTTCTATGCATTATCATCATGTAATTGCATACAATCATCATTTCAATTCGGTATCCTTGTACCAACAACTTAACATCAAAGTTTTCAAGTTAGGATAGATCTCATAATGTCCCATAATTCAATTTCGACACCCATTCATAAAATTATCATTTATCAAATAGATTGCATCATATCCCACATCATTCTACTAGCATTTAAACCTTCATAGGATTCACATTCACACAATATGTCACATCATATCCATCATCATCAATAACACTTAAACATTCATAAAATTTACATTCACATAGTAGATCGCATTATATCCATCATCATCAATAACATTTAAACATTCATAAAATTTACATTCTCACAATATGTATCGCATCATATCCATCATTATTCAAATACATATAACATTCATAAAGGTTCATACATCTTAAAAGTTTAAGTGTATCATTTAATAGTTTCACTATGAATAGAAAATAATATAAGTAGGCCTCAGGTAATCATGGCTGTCTAAGTCAAAAGGTGGTGTTACATACACCCAACCTTCGAGAAACATATTCTCGAGGTGGTCAAAAAGTGAGGGATAGTCTCGTCGTAGTGTCTCAACGTCTTCCCAAGTAGCAGATCCTGGACTATACTTGTCCCATTGGACCTTAACTTGGTCTACCAGACGGTTCCTGAGCTATCGGACCATGAGATTTCCCACGTATGATACCTGCAATTCCTTCCAATTTAGTTTATGTGATTCATCAACAACATAATGACGTAAAACAGATACATGAAATACATTATGAGTTTTATGCAAGTGGGGTGGCAGTACAAGACGATAGGCAATGGGTCCAATTTTCTCTTGGATTCTGACCGGTCCTATAAATTGAGGTGATAACTTTGTACCCTTCTCAAACCATGTGGTACTCTTATTAGGCTTGATATGAATGAAAACCTAGTCTCCCACTTCATAACTTTGGTCGGTCCTGTGTGCATCCGCATAACTTTTCTGCCTATTCTGTGCTTCCTTTAGTCTCTGCCTAATCTGAATCACCTATTCCTCCATCTCTTGAATCAATTCTGGCCCAACTGCTACTCGGTCTTCTAATCTATCCCAACTCAACGGTGTTCTGCATCATCTTCCATACAGAGCTTCGTAGGGTGGCATTCTGATGGAGCTATGAAAATTGTTATTGTAGGCAAACTCTACCAAAGGTAGGTACTTCTCCCACTAGGTTTGATTATCCATGACATACATCCTAAGCTTGTATTCCATGACTTGATTTACTCTCTCATTTTTCCCATCTGTTTCAGGATGATAAGTTGTGCTTAAGTTCAACTGAGTCCCTAATGCTGACTGCAAACTTGTCCAAAACCTAGAAGTGAATCTGGAGTCCCTATCTGAAATGATCTTCTTAGGTATCCCATGAAAATGGATAACCTCACTTACAAACACACATGCCACATCAGTGACATCGTAAGTGTCTCTAACCAGAATAAAATGAGCACTCTTGGTTAACTTATCAACTATCACAAGAATGACATTGTGTCTATGAGATGTGAGTGGAAACCCCACAACAAAATCCATAGAGATGACTTCTCACTTGGACATAGGAACATCATGTGGTTGTAGGAGGCTTGTCGGGTGATGGTGGTCGGCTTTCACTTGTTGACACTCTAGGCATTTGGTGACGAAATGGACTACATCGCGCTTCATGTCTACCCAGAAGAAGAGCTTCCTCATGTCTGCGTACATCTTCTTCACACCCGGATGTGCACAATAAATTTCTCTATGGGCTTCCTTCAGTATGATGCTTTGAATATCCCCAACTTCAGGGATATACATCCTTCCCTAATATCTCAATAGTCCGTCTACTTCCAGACTATATCCTTCATACTTTGGATCTAACTGCCTCCCACTCTAGACATTTGAAGTAACCTTTAAATACCAACTGTCTCCTTGGAGTTGTGTCAACACAAGTTCCCTCAGATTGCCCTTTAAGGGTACCAAGGAGAAGATACGTGGTCTCCTACTCAAGGCATCTGTGACCACATTTTCCTTTCCCTTGATGTACGAAATACCAAAATCGTACTCACTCATAAACTCACTCGATCACCTTTTCCTGGCATTCAGATCCCTTTGAGTGAAGAGATGTTTTAAACTTTGATGGTTCGTTTTAAGCTCAAAGTTTCGCCCCACAAGATAGTGCCTCCAAAGTTTCAGAGCTAGCATTACAACTGCCAACTCTAAATCATGAGTCATGCATAGCTCTTCGTGTTTCTTCAACTTCCTTGATGCATAAGCTATCACTCCTCCATCCTACATTAGCATGGCCCCCAACCCTTGCTTCGAGGCATCCATGCAAATGGTGAAGTCCATTTCCATATCCGACAATCATAGAAATGGGGCACTAGTTAGTAACCTCTTAAGCTCAATGAATGCACTATCACATTCTTCTGTCCATTCATACCTCACCCCCTTGCGTTTCAAAGTGGTGATGGGTTTCTCTATTTTTGAGAATCCTTCCACAAATCTCCGATAATAACCTGCTAGCCCCATGAAGCTTCTCACCTCATGGGCATTTTTCAGCACTGGCCACTCCATAATGGCCTTTACCTTTTCTGGGTCCACAAAGATTCCTTCACTAGAAATGATATGACCTAAATAGTGGATCTCTTTCTGGAATAAGGTACACTTTGACAACTTCCCATACAATTTGTTCTCCCTAAGGTAGGACAACACTACTCGTAAGTGTTCCGCGTGTTCTCTTTCTTTCTTGGAATAGATGAGGATGTCATCTAGAAAGACTTATACAAAACGGTCTAAGTACTTCCAGAATACGTCGTTCATGAGGCTCATGAATACTGTTGGCGCATTGGTCAATCCAAAAGGTGCTATGACAAACTCGTAATGCCCAAACCGAGTTCGAAAGGCAATTTTAGGAATATCGCCTTCCTTAATCCTTAACTGATGATACCCAGATCACAAATCCATCTTTGAGAATACTGCTGCTCCTTTCATCTGATCGAAGAGGTCATCTATCCACGGCATTGGGTACCTATTTTTCACTGTAGAACGGTTCAAGTCCCTGTAATCTATACACAGTTGTAAGGATCCATCCTTCTTCTTTACAAATATTACTGGTGCACCCCAAGGTGAAACACTTGGCCTTATTAGCCCTAAGTCCAGTAACTCTTTCAACTACATTTGCAACTCACAAAGTT
>ML819295.1:0-19493 GCA_009831015.1 Picea engelmannii
GGGATGTAGACACCTCCATGTTCCTCAGAACAGTCGCCAGCCCTGAGACCTTAAATGGTTAAAGACGATGGGAAACCGGGCTTGAGCGTTGATTATGTGTCTTGGAGGTCCTAACCTTGCAGGGTAGGACGGGCGGGAAGTCAGTCGTATTTAGCAGTCAGTTTTACCTTGTCGTTAAATGTTGTGTGGTGCACCTTTGCCTATGGTCTTAGTTGTTGCAGATACTCGTCGTAGGCTTTGTCTTCTTGCAATGAACACCGTGGTCGCGTCTTGTTGGATGTCAAGGGGCGACATAGAGTCAAGTGTGTTGTTACTTCTACACGCACGCTCACACCGTGAACACAAAAAAAAAAAAATTGCACCTGTATACTAGAATAGTTTTCGTAATGAGGCGGTTCGTTACATATTGTTTGAAAAGCATGGACTACATGTATGCCTTGAATAAAAGGAAGACATATTTTTCAATGAATAAGAGCATGCAAAATTCATATTTGATGGGGTGCATGATATCCACCAAGACAGGATATGATTATTGCATTGAGAATATTTTACTTTGCAGAAAGGATTTCAAAACAATTCACTCAATTGGTAATCTTCATCTATCAAGAATCCAGAGAAGGTTGGAAAAATCTCCTTCATTTTATTCAAAGTTACATCATGGATGAGAGAGTGGGCCATTGAAAAACAGTACATTATCATGGATGCATGATTTCTTTTCCAAACATGGAGAGTGTATGCCAAATAGAGGCAGAATACATATTCCAAATAATTTCTCAAGGAGGTAAATATACAACTTGTACAAAGGATATGTTGAAGGTGTTGAAGGAAATGATAATTTTATTACATATGCATATTTTACAAGAATATGGAAGAAACAATTCAACAATGTATGTATTCCTAAGAAGTAAAGGATGGGGATTTGCAGTATACGTTCTACTCTTAAATTAACAAGAGATAAATCTAAAGGGGAAGAAAGAGGTATGTATTTACTATTTTTTTTTTTAAATTGGATATTTATCAACTATGAAAACATATGATCAATATTTTCATCTATGTCATATTCATATTCCATAGTCAAATCACTTCAAAAACATCAGAATCAACAATTAAGTGAAAGACAAAAGTTGTACAAACATCGGAAGAAGTGTTATGATGCTCCAAACAAATATTTAGTTATGATAATTCATGGCATGGACCAGAAGAAAACACTTCTACCACATTTTTTCCATACACCAAAAAATAGAAAGATAATTTCATTCAGTTTCACTTGGTTGGTTGTATGGTTTTGAATGGAAAAATGTGTCCAAGGGTTTACTTCACAGCTCCAAATATTCATAATTATGAAAATCTTACCATCACCATAATTCATCATGTGCTCACTCATTGGTCTAGAAATCTTCCTCAAGTTCTCTATCTACAGTTGGACAACACTAGTCGTGAAAATAAAAATCAAATTGTGTTTGGATATCTAAGCATGCTTGTTCAACTAGGAATCTTTCAAAAGGTGAAAATTGATTTCCTTCTTGTTGGACACACTCATGATCATATTGATCAAATGTTCAGTCATTTTTCAGTAACATTGAAGAGGAAAAATGTTGGAATCCTACCATCATTGATTGAATGTATTAAGAAAGCATGCATTCCAAAGCCTGTTTTTCATATATTATAAGAAATTGTTGATATGCGAAGATTTATTCAGGGATTGCATAGTGAAGAAAAATGTATTGAGTAGCTTAATGACATTAACTTCCAACATCAATTTTGTTTCAAAAAAGTTTATGTGAAAACACTTATATGGGGAAAGCAGTATTCAACTACTGCAGAATGGGGGCCTTCATCAGGTTTAGAATTTTTGAAGATCATTCCAGATCATCCAATATTTGCATCAAAGTTATTATTTTTACAACTAGTTGTTGAATTCCATAATGCACGGAGGCATAATAGAGATGTTGATTATTCAGAATGCTTGGTAGAAATAAAATTGTCCATTAAGGATACATATGAGTACTTTGATGTTGTTGATTGTGTTTGGTGGGATTCTTTTTTCAATAGACAAAGTGACATAATTTCAAGCTCAACAAATGAAGATACATTGTTGAAGACTCCATTTCATTGGCCACAAAATATGTCAATTAAATGAATCTGAAGAAACACACATTGTTGAACAACAAGAATCTCAAGGTGCTATTGAGTTTACACAAGCAGAGGAAAGAGAAATGTATATTGGTTCGCGAAGGTCACGTGCACAATATGAAGCCATGGAAGATCTTTATAGGGGTCCAGTACAAGATATTAAAGAGGGTAACATGATTGCAATCTTAGTGACTGAAGATCCACATGGTTATCCATTCTGGATTGCAAACGTTATAAAGACCGAGAAAGAAAATGATGATGTTATTGCAATTGAAGTGCATTGGTATGCAACAAGTACACATCCATTCAATGGTGTGTACAAGCAAGCCAGAGATGGTGGTTGAGAAACATGTCAATAGAAAGAGAAAAAAAAAGGGTCAAAATACAACTCATTGTCGTACTGACCTCTTACAATTATATGATGTTGACATAATTGTTTATGTTGACATTATACAACTCTCTGCTCCAAGACAACTGATATTATCAAGAGGTTGCTTCCGCAAGAAATAAATGCAAGATGGGAGTCTGCAGAACCTAGTCGTATATCTAAAAGGCTTTTGACAACTGAAATGTTGGGCATGTATGTAGACTTAAATGGTGCATTCATAGACAATAGAGAAGAGTATGGATCATCTAGATCTTCATCCAATCATTCATCTGAAGACAATTTAGACTCTGATGGTATTTCAGAATCCATGAGTCAGTCTAAATAAGTGTATGAAACTTTTTATGTATTTTTTATCCATATGATGTTTGTATGGTAAGTAAAAATTAGCATTGAACTTACATATGATCTTACATGAAGTTATGAATCATTTTTATGTTTTATGAATTATATGTTTTGATTACAGAGAATATAATAAAATTTATTAGCTCATATGTTTTGAATATGGACAATATAACAATACTTTTAAGAAATGATTTATGTTTCATTCAATGTAACTTGTATTTACTTTTTTTTATTAAAAGTAAAAAAATATTTAAAATTGTTGTTGAATTTTTAAAGTATATTGTGATATTTTCATGACATTATGTATTACCTTGTGGTTTGAGTGATAAACTAAGATTTAAAAAGTAAGCATTTAAGGGTCGATTTTATGATTGTGTTTACAATAATGATGAGTTATTTTACCACTTTATAAAAATGTGTCATTTTCATACCTTAATTTTAGAATGGGTGCTACCGGTAGCAATACTTTTCAATTTGATGGTTGATTTTGAGGTTTTGGTTTTAATGGTACCAACTTTAAAATTACGATTTCAAATTATCTAACATTTTAACGTTTTCAAAAAAAAAAATGTATCATTTTTTTAGGTGTTGATTTTAAGGTTTTTTTGAGCTGTTATCTGAGTTTTGAAGGCCATGTTTAAAAAATGTTGTAATTTTGACCCCGTTTAAAAAAATGGTGCTAACAGTGACACCACTTTTCGATTTGGGGATTGATTTTCCTGTTTTTTATGCAAAAATATGGATTTTTTGAGCTAAAATTCTTGTTTTGAGGTCACAATTCTCATTAAATCAATAACTTTGTTTAATATCGTTTTAAATATTATTATGATAATAATATAATAAATATCAATGTATATTCATAACTTTAAATTATAATCTAAATTTAAAAAGTAGTAAATAATAATTTATAAATATTATATAAGAGTATTTATAAATATAATAATTATGGTATTTATATATTTTTTAATCTAATATATATAATAATTATAATAAATATTAATGTAAATATTAAAATAGCAAACCATAAGTTGTAATGGAATAGTAGGTATATATTAAGTAAGAGTTAATAAATTTTATATTTAATAAATAATTTCGTTAAATGTAATACACGTAACAATTTTCTATATGAATTATAATTAATAATGATAAAGTAACAGTTGTAAATATAATAATAGTTTAATAAATTTATTATATATGACTTTAATAACATCTTTATAACATTAATTTATATATACAATATATACAATTTAATATTGTATTATTTAGTTTTAATTAAATATAATTCAATCAATATATTAGTTTTCAATACCATGTTTTTAATTCAATTTAATCCATATTAATTCACGTTATGGATTTGATTCTCTTCGAAAAATTATTCTTAAGATGGACCGCAATAATTTGGTTCGAACCATTGATTTTTAAAAAGGATATCATATTGAAAAACCTTCATATAAGGACCAATAATATTTATAAATTGTAGTTTTTTTTTTCATTTAATTATTTTAAAATTTTATTTCTAATTTTGTTGATTATATTCTAAATATTTTACTTATCAACTATATATAAATATATAAATCTACTAAAATAATAAATATTATTGACAAAGCTACTAAACTCATGTAAACTTATATTTTGAATATAACATCAAGAAGTAATTACAGTAAAGTGAATAATCTTATGTTCATTCCAACAGAAGAAAGCAAGGGAGTAGTCTCACACTACATATACACCAGAATCAATCTCCAAGTAGTGGCCAATTGGATTCTAAGTTAATTTTGAAAGTAGTTTATAATCTCAAGCAAAAAAATCCTTTCTCTATTATGTTCATTCCAACAGAAGAAAGCAAGGGAGTAGTCTCACACTACATATACACCAGAATCAATCTCCAAGTAGTGGCCAATTGGATTCTAAGTTAATTTTGAAAGTAGTTTATAATCTCAAGCAAAAAAACCCTTTCTCTATTGTTTCTATCTTAATTATACAATAGGAAGAGAGTGAGATTAATCATTTTGATTCTTCCACTTGGATATTCAATTCTATTTCTTAGTTGTTTAATTTCTCCATCTAGTTGTCCTTTTATTACACTTGGAGTTGTTATTCCTTTTTTCATTTAAAACTCCTTTCTGATGGTTCAGAATCCTTTTTTGGATGGTCATATTCTTTTCTTGATTGTTTGTTTCCTTTTATCTATTCAAATTCCTTTTGTTAATAGGATAAATAGGATTTTCCATTTGGATAGAGGAATATTTTTCTCTTTCTTTCCTCCTTATGTATATTTGTTTTTATCAATATTAAGTAACTACATGTTAGTGAGCAAAGAATAAGGCACATGGGGTTATCCTTAAAATCAAATCATGAATTATTCCATTAAACTCCTTTTAAAAAATTTAATGAAAATTTTCTTTGAGAGTATCAAGACTAACTTTAGATGCATGTATTGCATTGAGCTTAAGTTTATATTTTGAACTAGAAAGAGAAATTTCATATATTACCAAAGTTCAAAAAAGGGGGATTTGATTTGAAAATCATGACCAATTTAATAATTGGGACCTTCTCACACAAGTGTTCAAGTAGGTGTTGAGATCATTTCCCACTTCCAAAATTTCCCTCCCCTTTTTCTATTTTCCCAACTTGTGTTGTCCTTTTCTTTTCCCTCTTCTATACCTACCTCAATTTCCCTTTTCTTTTCCCTTTCTAGTTACTATACTTAGTCATTTTTCGAAAAAATGGTGGGTTCATGTGTTGGCGGACTCACGGGTTCTTACTTCCACCCATACCCCCATATCACGAGTCTAACCGATCACCGTATTATCCTATGCTTAACCATTTTTCAAGTCACGGGCTCACGGGTTCAAGTTATCACATTCCACATTCTACGATATGCATTTTTCACCAAAATATTTGCAATCTACGTTATGACCGTCAGACCTGTTGCGGGTACCGAACTCTTAAGTATTCCATTCCCCTTGTGTCCAAGTCCAACCAACCACTCCCAACACTTAGCCAATTTTATATCATTCGCAACCACGAGCTCGCAAGTTCCCAAGTTGGAGGACTCACAAAATCTCCCAAATCCTAATCACTATCATCCATCCCCACCACCTTTGTGATTTTCCCAATACACATTTAGTATGGTTTAATGCTAATAACTCATCATGCAGGTTCCGTAAATATCGTCATTAATAAACGAAGGGCTCAAGGATATTTCTCATTAAACCGCATTAAAACGCGATTTGTGTAAGATTATATTATCTCTCTCAAGAACTCATTTCAAATATTATTTGGATTAAAATAATGCTCTCATCAACTTATGGTAGCAGCAGCTTGACAAAATTTCTGCAGAGATACTTTAAACATTCTTGGATGTGAAGACCAGAACTTTCAGTGGTCTAGAGCGTATTCTTATTATTCATCCCTTTCTACTCAAAAGGAAGTGATCTAGACATCCAGAATTGCTCGTACAGGTTGTGTCCCTGAGGTTTTCGAATGTAAAGAACCGGTTTCCTAGTGCGTTGAGAAAACGTACCAAGTCAGTGGATTATTCAACTTCAAGACCATTCTCTCATCTCTCTTTCGCCTCAAGTGTTTCATAATATGTTGAAGCTCCCTCGGCCTACACTTACTTTCAAAGGAGAGGATTGTAGGGATTTATTGAAAAAAAATGACAACGGTCTGGAACTCTTGCCCAAGTTCTTAGAATATACCGCCACTGTCCCTGAAGATTTTACCAAGTTGTAGGTCAAATTGTTCAAAAACCCCTTCTGGAAAATTGTGTGGCTATTCACTAGGGTGATAGGCCAAGAAAGCATCGCCAACATTTCCCATATGATTCTTTATATATTATACTTTACAGTCAAAGAGAAAGCCATTTTCGATTGGGGAAAATTGATTTCCATTGAAATCTCTTCCCAATTGTCACAATACAAAAAGGAAAAGAAATTCTTCATGTCTTCTTATTTGGTATTCTGGATAGCACATTGATGTCAATTTTTGAAATTGTCTATCTGTAAGAGGGTGAACTGTAAACTTGATCCAGTTACCTTCTGGTACCAAGCATTGTGGAGGCACAAAGCCTCCTTGCATTTTTATGAAATTTTCAATGATTTTGTCTATGTTTTCAAAGGATTTTTATTTGGAAAAGACACACCTCGGATGTCCGACCAGGGGAATAAATTCTTGGATAAAAAGGGGACGTTGGAGCAAATGGAAAATCGCAATGTCATCAAGATTTTCGATTCTAAGGAAAATCCTTCCTTTCTCCCATGCCATATTACTGATAAAATGTTTGTTATGGAAGTCACAAGGCATTATAAATTCTGGTTGCATTTTTTCCATAAGAAACAAAAAAATCAATTCATACCCTTGCCTTGGAGAATTGGGGATTTTATATTCAAAAATATAAACAAAATCGATGAATTTGCGAACCACTTCCATAATGTGAATATGAAATATGTTGAGAAGGTAAAAGGGTTTGAACCTAATGGGATTTTCATGGAACACATGCTGGCATTAGGATTCAATAATTCATTTATCCATATTGTTCTAAGTGAATAAGAAGATAATAACTTAGGCGCTACTGCTCCCATTGTTGGTGACTTGGAAACGGTACTCAGTACCAATGAGTTCTACAAGAATAAAGGAAAGGGCCGGCAAGAAGAGAGCCCAATCCTCGGCTATTACTCCTAAAAATACAACATCTAGGAGCAATGCTCCAGTGGCCCACCCATCTAAAAAGGTTACCAACACCAACTCCAGCGGTGGAGGAGAAAAGAATCCCCCTCCAAGAAAAATTGAAATCTCTCACAAGCTTCCTCTTAGAAAGAAGAGGAAGAATATTTTACAAGAGGAGGAAGATCACCACGTAGAAAATGACATCGATAGTTTCTCCCTCGAAGACATGGAACTCGAGGCAGACATCGAGAAAATATTTCCTAACATTGATCAGTCAGGAAACACGGCCCACCAGAATCCATCGTTGGAAATTATTGAGAATGAGATCTTCGATGAATAAGAATCATTTTCATTTCAGAGCGTTGTCTTTGAAAGTGAATCTAAAAAATTGATTATTGAAAAAAGATATGTGAAGAATAAGAAAGGGAAATCTCGTTCGGAGGTTGAACTAAGGAATATGTGGCCTTCCCAAATTTCAAAAATTCGCAGAGAAACTGGAATTTCTCTGGATGACTCCATTGGCGGTCTTGAAATAGAAAATATCATATTGAAATAAAGGATCAAGGAACTGGAAGATACTCTAATGCCTCTTCCACTTCTTTCCAGTCCTTTAACAATAGTCGGACCTGCCACACCTGCTGCTAAACTAAAGGGATATTCAATCCTTCTTACATCAACCAAAATCTATGTGGAGAAAAATATTAAGAGAATAATGGATTTGATCACGGAGGCTTGGGAAACTTAAAAAAATATTGTTTCTTTTGGGTCAAGGGTGCATGCCTTCCACGAGTATTTGCAAGCTGACCTGAAATATGAACATGGTTTTTACCTTGATGTTGTAATACCTTTTGGAAACAAATTTTCCAACATGAAATAACTAAGGATAAGAGAGGAAGATCTTCCCTCTCCAAGTTGGATAAAACAATTGAACGCCTGCTGGAAAGAGAAGATAAAAAACTTGAATGATATTGTTCAAGCGTGCAGCCAAGCCATATCAAGGAGGGAAGAACTATTGAAAATCTCACGGAGGTAGACTTAGCCAAGATTACTAATGAAGTATAAGACCCCAAACTAATTCTCAAATCGATATTCCTCTCAAAACACCAGTTCGAAGAATAAGTTGATATTTTTAAAGGGTTGTCAATTGAAAATTTATATGGTATACTTGAATATGATGAAGATGACATAGACAATTGGCTAGTGGATTAATCTATAAAGAATCAAGACATTAAATAAGCATTACATGGAATTTCCCTTGATCTAAGAGATTTTGAGTGCGAGTTGTTCAACATCAAAATCCGGCATGAAATCAATGTGGCACCAATGAAAACTTACATCAAAGAATGGTTCAAGAAAGCCATCGACAAATTGATCAATGAAGGACAAGAAGCAGTTGATACGGTTCCTATAACCGTTAATGACAACGATAAAAGGACATTAGCAAGAAAATGAACACATGAGAGACCATCATAGTAAGTTTACACTGATCATATCTTTCTTTCTTTATCAGTCCCTTCATCCAGTCATTCCACTTCTTTCACTAGAAAGGTCTAGCCAAAGACAGATAACTTCTTATTTTCTTCTTTCCAAGTCTTGTTGTTCCGTTTTTGCCCACCTTCCTCCTTCTGCAAGATTATTTATTTTATTTATTTTCTTTATGGTCCACGGGAGCCCGAATCCCAGTCTTTAAGACAAACGCATTTTAAATTTCAAAGAATATGTAACAAACTATATATTTTTTAGAAATTTCAAGAGAGCTAACTTGGGAATAATATCAACTATACTTTGTAACCCTGATTTAAGAATATAAAGTATTTAGGTTGATCTATCATTATCTTTATTTGAGTTTCCCATGTTTCCACTTTGTTAAAGTTCTCTTATGCATGCATACCATCTTCTTTGTTATTTTTATATGATCAGAAATCTTTACTTAAACTTTGATGGATTTGAGGAAATTTTTCTTATGTTGTTTTAATGTATAAAATGTGTGATTCTTGTTCTTTTCTCAGCAACCTTATTTAAACAAAAATAAAAACATTGTATTTCCTATTATTTTATATTTCTTTGATTACCATGACGGACTTCTGCAAAGTCCCATATCCTGAAGACCCAAAGTCCCATGAAAATCTGAAGTAAAAAAGGAGTACCACCTATATAAAAATGCAGGGGGATTTTTATCCTCGTGAGGTTGTCGTTTCTGTCCTAACGGATTCAAGCATCAACATTTTTGGCAACCATACTGGGGAACAAACTGAAATATGAAATCTGGTCTAGCATTTTGAAATAATACATGACTATGCCCCAGGATGATCAACCCCACTTGGAAGTTGGATTGAATAACCAATGAATCATCTTACATCAATTATACAACTTGGTAATATCAACGACTGAGACCCATGAATATTTGGAAAGTTCTTGTCAAACCTTGGTCTAAGAAGAAGAAAGAGAAATCTTTTGAAGACAGAGGAGAGAAGAGAAACAAGGCCGAAGAGACAAAAGGATAGATAGACTAGCACAATGACATGGTCGAGGTTGAATATGGACGAATACGAAGGACCCATTACCAGAAGTAAATTCAAGCAACTCTGTATTCCAAGAAGCGGAAGTCACGTTCTTGGAACACCTGCGGATATAGATGAAAGAAATGAACAACCACGGGATGAGCATCATGAGGAGAGACAAGGAGGTGGAAGAGATGTTGCAAGAAATCAAGGAAACCCTGTATTTGAAAATCAAAGGAGGGTAAGAGACTCCCCTCTAAATATTCTGGGAGAGAAACATGATCTCCCTTTTTTCCCTAAAGGTACATTGAAGGAATTTTCTGGAGATGAAGCAATTGATGCAAAAAGGCATCTTCACTTGTTCCTTGGTGTTTTTTATTTTCATCATGTTGAGCATGATGATGTCATGGTAAGGTTATTTTTGTAAACCTTATCTAGAAGAGCATATGAGTGGTATACAACAATACCTAATAGATCGATTCACTTCTTTAATGACCTCAAAGCCATGTTCCTAACTATGTTCACCCCTGCAATTGCTTATCATACCCTTCTCACTGATTTCACCCAGATTGGTTTGAGGAAGAATGAAAGAATACGAGACTTTAATCTCAGGTTCAATAAAACCTTGAGTAAGCTTCCAGAAGATAAAATACCAATGACTCATTTGTACTTGGTTGTTATAAAAATGTGATGCCTCTGAATGTGAAATATTCTATCAGAACTTCTCAAATGGATACCTTGGAGGCGGAAATGACTAAAGCCACTGAGATGGAAGAAATTATGATAGAAACGGGTGTCAACCTGGACATTATAATGGGAAAAGTACAAAGGCAACTGGGAGGATTAAGTATTGATAATCAAGGAGCCTCCAATTCAAGAAAGAACGATGAATTCAAGCCAAGACCGGCTTAGAACCAAACAATTGAAGGAGGATTTTTCAAGGGAGCCATACCAAATGTGAAGTTAGACCCTGTGGTGGCACAAGAAACTAAGCAGAGAATTGAAATTGTGAAAATGAATATAACTATCAAGCAAATGCAAAACAAGATAACCAGACTTAGAAGGGGAGATAATTATGTGGAAAATCTGAGGATGTCAGTCCCAGAGAAAAGAAGGAATCTTCCCAAAGAAATCAAAGTGAGGTTTGAAAATATGGATAATACACAAAGGTCAAGGGTTCCCAGATAGCGAAGCTCCAATGCAGTTGTTCCAAATGATATATATGATGAGAAAATGGTTGAACAAGAGAATTATTACTCACCTGATGAAAGATCTGAAATTGTACAGATGGACAGATGTGAGAAATCCATGTATATATTTTAGGAGGGCGACAACGATCCCAACTCGTAAGAAAACGTCACCCAAACAAGAGGATTTGTATATACCCAAGAATAAAGGTGAATATGACAAGGAAAACCAAAAAGAAAAAGAAAAAGAAAAAGCAAGTGAAAAAAGGGCAAATGACAAAGTGACAGATGGCATTGGAACTAAAAAGATACACCTGATGTCAAAATCCACTCAAATGACATACAATGTTGTAGAGGAATTAAGTAAATTGAGGATAACCCTGCATTTTACAGAAGTGGTGAAGATTCCCCAACAAAGGGAAAACATTTTTAGATTGTTGGATGATCCTTCCGAGAAAATAGAAGTTGTTGTTGCCAATCCAAGACGAGACCAGAACCAACCAACCGCCAAGCTAAGAGGTAAAATTCCTCCCTTTTATATTTCAATTGAAAATCATGATGTTTCACTTCATAATTTCTTAGCTGACACTAGTGCGACCAATAATATCATGCCACTAGTGGTCATGGAGGCATTGGGGATGAATTGTACCAAATATTATGAGACTGGTGAAAGTATACATGAAATTGATTCTAGAAAAGATCCAGCATATGGATAAATCAAGGACTTTTATGCCAAAATCCAAATAGGAGAGAGGGAGATGCCAAAATTTGTAGAAAAAAGAAGAGAAGAGAGAGATGCCAAAATCAAAATAGAGTTAGAAACATTAGAAAAAAGGAGTGAAGAAAGAGACGTTAAACTCCAAATAGAGCTAGAGGCAATGATTGATAAAAAAAATTAAAGATACCATTCAAACTCAAATAGAGGATAGATTCTTAAGGTTCATGAGTGAATTGCACACAATGAAGGATATAATTCAAGAAATGAAAAAAAAAACATAAACAATCAACCCAAGAAGGAGGGGTTGACGAAAATCACAACTTGAGAGATAGGATTAAAGAGCTAGAAGAAAAACTAACCAACAATTTGACCCTCAGTAATATGGAAAACAAATTGGATATCAAACCCATCAAAGAGGAAATGAATAAGATAATCAAACTGGACCATAAGCGTAACAAAAGATCATTGAACCTCATAATTTTTGGTATAAAAGAACAACAAGAGGAGGATACACTAGCAATAGTAAAAGAAGAATTAAAAAATAAATCACAAATTGATACAACTTACCTCATAAAAGCAAAGAGGATAGGAAAAATAAATGATCACAAAGATAGGTTGATCCGTGTCAAAGTAAGTTGTAATGACCATAAATATAGCATACTTATTAAATCTCCGACCTTAAAAGGGTCAAGAATATTTATAAATGAAGACCTCATTCCTGAAGACCAAGCTGAATTAAGGAACAAAGTTCAAAAGGTAAAAAAAACCAGGAAAGAAGGAAAATGGGCAATAATTAGAAATCGAAAAGCTATTATTAGGGATAGAGACCAGAAGGATAATAATAAATAATAATTTGGGACACTCGGGATCCTTTTTTGGAATTGTCATGGCTTTCCATGGCACAAAGGTCCTATGATAAGTTGGATCTCGAGTGATATTGATATTATCTGTCTAGATGAAACTTAGGAGCATGAGGAGTCTAAGGTCCCTAACATGGAGGGATTTGTCTTGTGGTCGACGTGGAACAAAAAATCCCACCGTAGAGGGATAGGAGGCATAGCTTGTTATATTAGAAAGAACATTTCTCCTCACATTCAAATTCATAAGATTGACCTTCTTAATCAATACATTTGGATAGAAATTTCAGACACTTATGCTAAGAAGATGTATATAGAAATTTGTTATTTTGCAACTATTAATTCTACTTTTTATAAGAAAAATAATCTAGATAAAAATTGTCCCTATAATAATTTAGAACAAGATTTTTATAATTTGAAAAATGAAGGTAATATCCTCCTGCTATGAGACTTTAATGCTAGGACTGCAACTAAGCAAGATACACTTTTAAGTAATGACCCCAACCACGATCCTTTATTACTAGATGAGGACCTTTTTTTATCTAATAGCTACAAAAGAAGCTCTAAAGACCTAATTGAGAATTTGTTTGGTACTGAGTTGGTTAAGCTCTGCAGCTCTCAAGAACTAATAATTTGCAATGGAGTAATGAAGTGGTCAAAATCCAACCAGATGACCTATATTCATGGGATAGGTAGTAGTGTTGTAGATTATGTGATATCTGATATCCCCATTTCCAACCAAATAACAACTTTTGACTTGTTAAATGACCATGAGCCTGACTCTGATCATAAACCTTTAAACCTAACTCTAAAATTTTCCATGCATAGGAGCACCATTGAAGAGACTTATGATAATCAAAGGAATTTACGCTTCAAAAAAATTAAAGTTGACATTTTCTTAAAGGATTTAAATAGTAAATTAAAACTCCTAACTTATAAGGACATTATTGAAGAACTGTATCATAATTTTACAACTACCCTTTCCACTTCTATTAACAAGTTCTCTTTCGAGGTGTCCTATAAAAAGAATAATAGAACGACCAACCCTTGGTATGATAAAGAATGTAAAATTCCTAGGAAATCCATTAGGGATTCTTTTAATGAGTCCTTAAAACTCTATAAGATCAATACATACAAAGCCCTAATTAAAAGGAAAAAAAGATACTATATCAATAAAAGGCAAGAGAAACTTTCACAACTATACAAGTTGGATCCTAAGAAGTTCTGGAGCCAAATTCTAAAACTAAATACTAAAGAAAATAATAGGATTCCCTTAAGGACCTAGAATTCCTACCTTAAAAGTCTTTGCAAGTTCCCTAATTCCATGGACACCATTTTTATTGTCCCTACAAAGGAAGAAGTTTTTTCTTTAGACGACATAGAGTTCGGGGTTAAGCAACTCACAAATGGGAAAGAAAAGGACATTGAAGGTTACCAAGCTGAAATTTTTAAAATTGGAGGGTCAATCCTTATCCCTCACATACACAAGATCTTCAATTTAGCAGTCAAGGAGGGCTTCCCTAAACCCTGGGTGCAAAGCCTCATTGTTCCTATTTTTAAAAATGGGGATAGAAACGTTCCCTCTAATTATAGGACCATTATGATTAGCCCGATTTTAGCCAAGCGTTATGGAATTATTTTGGAAAAGAAGATTATCCTTTGGCTAGAAAGTCACATTAAAAGAGCTAAAGGCCAGGCCTAGTTTAGGAGATATCATTCAACTGTGGACCATCTTGTTACCTTTAGGATCATTGCAGAGGAGTTCTGCAATACTAAAACCAATAGTTTTTGTTGTTTTGTTGACTTTAGAAAATCTTTTGACATGGTTCCTAGGAAAAAACTTTGGAATAGGTTGGAAGAGATAAAAGTGCCTCTCGAGTTGAGGGTTGCTGCAATAAGGATGTATCCGAGTCAAAAGAGATTAACTGCAATATCAGAGTCAAACAAGGTTGTCCCTTGTCCCCTACCCTTTTTGGCATATACATTGACAAGTTAGAAGAATGATTGGAAAAAGAAGGTTGTGTCGGCCCTACTCTTGCTGGTATAGTCATCAATCTTATTCTTTATGCCGATGATATCATTCTTATGGCAAGGAGTCCCCATGATCTTGAAAACCAACTAAGAATCCTCAAGGATTTTTGCTCCAATATGGGTATGACTGTTAATACTGATAAGACTAAGGTCATGATTTCTAAATCCAATAAGATCCCTTATGATACCTTTGTATATGAAAACAACAACTTGGAGGAAGTGACTTCATACAAATATCTTGGAATTAATATTCACCACAAGCTCAATTGGAATTATAGCATTGAGAAAAGGATTGTTGGGGGATGGAAAGCTTATTATGGGCTTGAAAACAATTGTAAATCAAGTGATCTTTGGAGTTGGGATAAGAAGAAACTCCTCTTTGAGACTCTTGTTACACATGTTATTCTTTATGGATGTGAAGTTTGGGGCTATAGTATCTCTCGTGAATCCTAGAGAAAGATAGAGTAAATACAAAAGAATTTTATAACCTATAATCTCAAAATTTAAGGAAATATGCCCCATCCCGTCCTCCTCTTAGAAACAAGCCTCTCCCCCATTGAGAGCATGGATATGACTAGATACCTAATGTATAAGAACAAGTTAAACAACATGGAAGACAATAGGCTACCTAAAATTTATTCAAAATCAAGTCATAACCACCATTGACTCAAGAGATGATGGTATAAAGATGCCTGGTCTTGGCTAAGCTATTGGGGAATCATGGAAGAAACCATTTTGCAGAATAAAGATACTATTAAAAAAATGTCAAATCAAAATTTAAGGACAAAATGTGGTGTGATGAAGAGTTAGAGGAAAAAAGAAAATTAAGGTATTATAAATATGTAATCAACCCTAATCTAGAAGATCAAAATTATCTATCTGTTTTACCAAGTGTAAAGAAAAAAATAAGCATTGCTAAGATAAGAATAAATTCTCATGACCTCCATAGTGAAACTGGGCATTGGTAAATTCCTAAAACACCATGGGATGAAAGAGTGTGTCACATTTGTGACACTAAGAAGGTTGAAGATGAAAATCACTTTCTCTTAGATTTCCCATCCTATACCCATATTAGATCTCATTTTCAAACTATGTATCACACTAACAACCTTCCTAACCTCTTAACTCAACAAAAGTATCGTGATCTTGGAAAGTTTCTCTTAATGATTTTCGAGCACAGAAAAAAAATTCTAAAGAATCACAAGTAATCACTTACCCTCTTAAGGTCCGATAGACCAATTCGGTCTTAGTGGACGTTAATCATCATCATCATCATTATAACATTTTTCAATATTATTGTGGTAGACCTTCCTCCAGCATATGGAGTTGTTCTAGGAATAGATTGGTCATCCATGATCGAAGGATATATAATAAATGATGGAAGTTGCATGATGCTACCAGGAAAATAAGGAATCATGAATAAGGTGCCTCGTGAACCTAGGAAACCCTTCTCTTTCAAAAAGAAGGATAATGAATTAATGGAAGATTATATAGATGTCATGATTGGTAATTATGCTATTCTAGACATGGAACATGGTGAAATCTTAGAGCAAGTTCAAGACACAGAGAGTCAAGAATTACCTTTTGAAGGTTATTGGAGGATGTCATTCAATGGAGCTTCCTCAAGTTCTGGGAGTGGAGTTGGAATTGTCCTAGTAAGTCCAAAGAAGATTATGCATCTGCACGCTATCAAAATCAAATTTGTGTGTATGAATAATGAGGCAGAATATGAAGATTTAATCCATGGGATGGTTCTCATGAAATAAATGAATATAGAACATCTAATTGTGACTGGTGACTCCAAGTTGGTGATTAATCAAGTCACCAAGAAGTATAAAATCAAGAAGGAAAAACTCAAGTTATATTTCAAAAGAGTTAACAAATTGATGGAATCGTTTAGTTGTTTCAACATTTCCTTCATTCCAAGGGACAAGAATCAAAAGGAAAATTCATTGGCCTTGGTGGCCTCATTATCAAACCCAGATTGTATACAAAGCAAGACATCCTTCCAAGTAGAAAGTGCATTTTGACCTTTTGTACCTGATAAGGAGGAATATTTGCAAGTGTTCGAGAATGATGAGCAGTTGGAAAAAAAAAATCGAACTATGATGATAATGAAGACAATCCCATGTTTGTTGTCCCAAAAGAATGCATTCAATCTGAATCTCTTCTTATGAAAGATGATCATGCTAAGAAGCTCCTAGAAGAAGTTTCACTTTGAAAGGTGCAAGAAACAAGAAAGGTCAATATTGGAATGGAAATTTCCCTGAAATATGTCAATTTGGGAGTTGATTGCACCATTGAAGAGGTTGTTCAATATGTGGCATTGTTTAAAGAATATCTCGATGTGTTCACAGGGACCTATGATGATTTGAAGTCTTATGAAAAAACAATATTTCAACATATTATTTCTTTGAGAGAAGAAACAAAGCCGGTCAAACAAAAAATAAGGATGATGAAACCCAAATTGAAGACTCTGGTAAAGATTGAATTGGAGAAGCTAAAGAAGTCTAGAATAATATATCCCATTAGGCATTCTGACTAGCTCTCAAACCCTGTCATAGTAAGAAAGAAGACCGAAGAAATCCGGATGTGTGTGGATTTCAGGAACCTTAACAAAGCAAGCATAAAAGATAATTGTCCTTTACCATAGATGGATTTCCTTCTCCAGAAAGTCATGGGATCAACCTGCATGTCTATGTTGGATGTTTTTTCTAGTTATAATCAAGTCTTGGTTGTTGAATAATACATAGTGAAGACAACATTCATAACAATGTGGGAGACATATGATTATGCCAGGATGCCCTTTGTCTTGAAGAATGATGGAGCCACATTCCAGTGGACCATGGATCGTGCATTTAGTGGGTTGATAGGAAAATTCATGGTCGTTTATCAAGATGACTTGACAATGCATTAAAAAATAAGAAGTGATCATTTCCATCACTTGAGCAAATTTTTTAATAGATGCAGATTATATGGTGTCTCTCTAAACCCAAAGAAATGTTTATTCGTTGTAACTCAAGGAAAATTATTGAGTCATATTGTGTGTAAGGAAGGGATATATATAGATCTAGAAAGATTTCAAGAAATAAATTAGCTCAACCCCCCAACATCCAAAAAAGGAGATCAATCATTCTTCGGCAAGATCAATTTTGTACGAAGATATGTGCCTGACTACATGAGTATTGTGAAGCCAATTAATTTATTATTGAAAAAAGAACAAAGGTTTGAATGGATGAAAGATACTCAAGAATCTTTCAATAATATCAAAGTAGCAATCACCATGGCTCCAGTTCTCATTAGTCCAAATTTTCAGAAGGATTTCATCATCTATTCATTCACTACAGAAATAGTTGTTGCATCTGTTCTTACTTAGCAAAATACCAAAGGTGAGGAACTCCCAATCAGTTTCATGAGAAAAAACCTTCATGACTATGAATTGAGGTATTCAAAACTAGAGAAACAAGCTTTGGCTCTTGTGAAAGTGTTGTGCACTTTTGGACGTACATATTAAACTCTCATGTCATTGCTTATGTTCCATCTTCACCAGTAAAGATGCTTATGAATCGACAATTGAGAGAAGGAAAATGGGTTAACTGGCTAGCAAAGATCCAAGAGTATGATATTGATATTAAACCTTTAAAGGTTGTTAAGGGACAAGGTCTGTGCAAGATCATCGTGAATAGGGATTATGTGGATGGAATGATTTCAATTTCAGTAGGAGAAACATTGGATGATTTAGAATGGTACAGAGACATTGTATTCTACTTAAGGTTTGGGCAATTTCCTGTTACCATGAACCCCAGAGAACGAAGAAAATTGAAGATGAAGGAAAATCAATATGTGATAATTGTTGATATATTGAATAGGAGGAATTATGATGGCATATTACTATGATGTGTTGATGAAGACAAGGCCCAAGAACTAATGAAAGAATTCCATGAAGGAATATGTGGTGGACATTTTTCACCTACCACAACTACCCACAAGATAATAAGAGCCAATTTATATCGGCCATCAATTTTCAGAGATTCATATGCCACAATAAGGAAATGTGTATCATGTCATCAATTTTCAAGAAAAATGAAGAGATATGTGATTCCTTTACAACCTATAATTGTAGAACATCCATTCTCCCAATGGGGACTTGAAGTTGTTGGGATAATAAATCCAAAGTCAAGTAAGGGACATATGTACATTCTCACTGCTACAGATTATTTCACGAAGTGGCCAGAGGTAGTGGCATTAAAAAGGGTTGATTCTGAAGAGCTAATTAAGTTCCTCAAAGATAATATTTTATCAAGATTCGGTGTCCTAGATAAATTTATCACTGATAATGGTTTGATCTTCATTGGTTAGAAGTTTACAAAATTCTGTGGAAAATATGGAATTATAATGGTTCAATCATCAAACTATTATCCACAAGGAAATGGTATTGCAGAATCCACAAGTAAGACACTCGTCCAAATATTGAAGAAAACTATTGACAAGAACGAAAGGAATTGTAATTTGAATTTAACTGAGGAATTGTGGGCAAGCAGAATGACTCCAAAGGACAACATTGGGATGTCCTCGTACACATTGGTTTATGGAAAAGAAGCCAAAATTCCAATGAACCTCAAACTTAATGTTTTAATTTTAGTGGTTAATACAGAAGATGTTGGA
>ML819295.1:19593-99518 GCA_009831015.1 Picea engelmannii
AGGAATTGTGGGCAAGCAGAATGACTCCAAAGGACAACATTGGGATGTCCTCGTACACATTGGTTTATGGAAAAGAAGCCAAAATTCCAATGAACCTCAAACTTAATGTTTTAATTTTAGTGGTTAATACAGAAGATGTTGGAGACAGATCATCTATCCAAAGGAGGGTCAACTAGTTGTTGAAATTGGAGGAAGAACGAAAAAAATCCCTGAATCAAACCTCTCAAACACAGAAAAGTATCAAAAGATATTTTGACCATAGTAAAACTGTGAAGAACTTTCATAAGGGAGAGCTGGTGTTACTCTGGAATAAAGAAAACGAGAAGCCATCCATGCATACAAAGTTCTAAGCACTCTCTATTGGACCATACATCGTTGAGAAAGTCTCGGGTTTTAATTCCCATATGCTCAAAGACATGAAGGGTAAAAGGTTGATGATTCCTATCAACGGGAAACATTTGAAAGGTTTCTTCACTTAAAACTTTCTCATTTTACTTGTTCATAAAAAAAATTCTCATTTTGTATATTATTACCTCTGACTCCATAGCCCAATGAATGTAAGCACCTGGTCATGAAGATTATGGATTCTTGACAACCCACAGGTGCTTATCATCCCATAGTGGGAGCCAGTTGCTGTTATCATTTCCCGCTTCAAAAAATTTCCCTTCCCTTTTTGTATTTTCCCAAATTTTGTTGTCCTTTTGTTTTCCCTCTTTTATACTTACCTGAATTCCCCTTTTCTTTTCTCCCTTCTCTTTTCCTTTTCTAGTTACTATACTTAGTCATTTTTCAAAAAAATGGTGGGTTCACGTGTTGGCAGACTCACGGGTTCTTACTTCCACCCATAACCCCATATCACAAGTCCGACCAACCATCATATTATCTTATACTTAACCATTTTTCAAGTCACGGGTTCATGGGTTCAAGCTATCACATTCCAAGTTTCGTGATATCCATTTTGCACCAAAATATCCTCGATCTACAATATGATCATCAAATCTGTCGCAGGTACCAAGATCTTAAGTATTCCATTCCCTTTGTGTCCAATTCCGACCGACCGCTCCAACCACTTAGCCAATTTTCTATCATTCGCAACCATGGCCTTGCGGGTTCTTGGGTTGGCGGACTCACAAAATCTCCCAAATACTAATCACTCTCATCCGTCCCCACCACCTTCACGCTTTTCCCAATATAGATTTAGTATGGTTTAATTCTAATAACTCATCATGCAGGTTTCGTAAATATCGTCATTAATAAATGAAGGGCTCGAGGAGATTTCTCATTAAACCGCATTAAAGCACGATTTGTGGAAGATTATATTATCTCTCTCAAACACTCATTTCAAATATTATATATATTAAAATAACGCTCTCATAAACTTATGGAAGAAGCAACTCGACATCAGTTCTGTAGAGATACTTTGAACATTCTTGGACGTGAAGACTAGAACTTTCAGTGGTCTAGAGAGTATTCTTATTATTCATCTCTTTTTGCTCAAAAGGAAGTGATATGGATATCCAGAATTTCTCGTGCAAGTTGTGTCCCTAAGGTTTTTGAATTCAAAGAATTGGTTTCCTAGTGCACTGAGAAATACGTACCAAGTCAGCGGATTATTCAACTTCAATACCATTCTCTTGTCTCTCTTTTGCCTCAAGTGTTTTGTAAGATGTTGAATCTCCCTGAGACTACACTTACTTTCAAAGGACAGGATTGAAGGGATTTATTGAAAAAGCATGACTACAGTTTGGACCTCTTTCCCGATCTCTTAGAAGATCCCACCACTGTCCCTAAAGATATTACCAAGTTGCATGTCAAATTGTTCAAAAACCCCTTCCAGGAAATTGTCTAGCTATTCACTAGGGTGACAAGACAAGAAAGAATCGTCATCATTTCCCGTATGATTCTTTATATATTATACTTTATAATAAAAAAGAAAGCCATTTTCGATTCGTGAAAATTGATTTCCGTTGAAATATCTTCCCAATTGTCACAGTACAAAAAGGAAAAGATATTCTTCATGTCTTCTTATTTGGTGTTTGTGATAGCACATTGCTGTCAATTTTCAAAATTGTCTATCTTCAAAAGGGTGAACTGTGAACTTGATCCAGTTACCTTCTAGTACTGAGTGTTGTGGAGGCACAAAGATTCCTTTCATTTTTATGAAATTTTCAATGATTTTGTCTCTGTTTTCAAAGGATCGTTGTTTGGAAAAGACACCCCTCGGATGTTCGACCAGGCGAATAAATTCTTGGATAAAAATGGGATGATGGATAAAATGGAAAATCACAATGTCATCATGATTTTTGGTTCTAAGGAAAATCCTTCCTTTCCCCCATGTCATATTACTCATAAAATACTTGCTACGGAAGTTGCAAGGCAATATAACTTTTGGTTTCATTTTTTCTGTGAGAAACGAAAAAAGCAATTCATACCCTTGCCTTGGAGAATTGGTGATTTTATATTAAGAAATATAAACAAAATCGATGAATTTGCAAACCACTTCCATAATGTGAATACTAAATATGTTGAGAAGGTAAAAGGGTTTGACCCTAACGGTATTTTAATGGAACACATGATGGAAGTAGGATTCTGTAATTCATATATCCATATTTTTCTGAGTGTAGAATAAGATAATAACTTAGGCACTACTACTCCCATTGTTGGTGACTTGGAAATGGTGCTCAATACCAATGAGTTCTACAGGCAGAAAGGAAAGGGTCCCAGCGATAAAAGAGTCTAGTCTCCAAATGTTACTCCTAAAAATACAACATCTCGGAGCAATGCTCCAGCGGCCCACCCATATAAAAAGGTTACCAACACCAGCGCCAATGGTGGAGGAGAAAAGAATCTCCCTCCAAGAAAAATTGAAATCTCTCACAAGCTTCCTCATAGAAAGAAGAGGAAGAGTATTTTCCAAGAGGAGGAAGATCACCATGTAGAAATCGACATCAACAATTTCTCCCTCGAAGACATGGAACTTGAGGCAGACATCGAGAAAAAATTTCCTAACATTAATCAGCCAGTAATGGCCCACCAGAATCCATCATTGTAAATTATTGAGAATGAGATCTTCGATCAAGAAGAATCATTTTCATTTTAGAGAATTGTCTTTGACAGGGAATCTAAAAAATTAATTATTGAAAAAATAGATGTGAAGAATAAGAAAGAGAAATCTCATTTGGAGGTTGACCTGAGGAATATGGGGCCTTCCCAATTTTCAAAAATTCACAGAGCAACCAGAGATTCTTTGGATGACTCCATTGGCGGTCTTGAAATGAAAAATCTCATATTGAAAGAAAGGATCAAGGAACTAGAATATACTTTAATGAATCTTCCACTTCTTTCCAGTCCTTTGACAATAGTCAGACCTACCACAACTACTGCTAAACTAAATGGATATTCAAGCCTTCTTACATCAGCCATAAGCTATGTGGAGAAAAATATTAAGAAAATAATGGCTTTGATCATGGAGGCTTGGGAAACTTAAAAAAATATTGTTTCTTTTGGATCAAGGGCGCATGCCTTCCACGATTATTTGCATGTTGACCTGAAAAATGAAAAAGGTTTTTACCTTTATGCTATAATAACTTTGGGAAAGAAAGTTTCCAACATGATAGAACTAAGGAGAAGAGAGGAGGATCTTCCCTCTCCAAGTTGGATAAAACGGTTGAACGTCTGCTAGAAAGAGAAGATAAAAAGTTTGAATGATATTGTTCAAGCGTGCAACCAAGCCATCTCAAGGAGGGAGAACTATTTAAAAATATCATAGAGGTAGACTTAGCTGGGAGTACTAATGAAGTGCAAGACTCGAAACTAATTCTCATCTTGATATTCCTCTCAAAACACCAGTTCTAAGAACAAGATGAGATTTTTAAAGGGTTGTCAATTGAAAATTTATAAGGTATAATTGAATATGATGAAGATGACATAGATAATTGAATAGTGGATTACTCTGTAAAGAATCAAGACATTGAAGAAGCATTACATGGCATTTCCCTTTATCTGAGAGATTTGGAGGGAGAGTTCTTCAACATCAAAATACGGCATGAAATCAACGTGGCACCAATGAAAACTTAAATCGAAGAATGGTTCAAGAAACCCATTGACCAATTGAACAATGAAGGGAAAAAGTAGTCGAGACAGTTCCTATAACCATTAATGACAATGATAAAATCACATTATCAAGCAAATAAACAAATGAGAGACCATCATAGTAAGTTTACACTGATCATATCTTTCTTTCTTTATCATTCCCTTCATCCAGTTATTCCACCTCTTTCACTAGAAAGGTCTAACTAAAGACTGATAACTTCTTATTTTCCTCTTTCTAGGTCTTATTGTTCCTCTTTTGCCCACCTTCCTCCTTCTGCAAGCTTATTCCTTGTATTTATTTTCTTTATGGTCCACAGTAGCCCTGATCCCAGTCTTTAAGACAAATGCATTTTAAATTTCGAAGAATATGTAACAAACTATATATTTTTTAGAAATTTCAAGAGAGCTACCTTGGGAACAATCTCAGTTGTACTTTGTAACCCTGATTTTAGAATATAAAGTATCTGAGGTTGATCTATCATTATATTTATTTGGGGTGCCCATGTTTCCACTCTGTTAAATTTCTCTTATGCATGCAGACCATCTTCTTTGTTGTTTTTATATGATCATAAATCTTTAGTTAAACAATGATGGATGTGAGGAAATTTAGATTATGTTGTTTTAATGTATAAAATGTGTGATTCATGGTCCTTTCTTAAGAACCTTATTTAAACAAAAATAAAAACATTTTATTCCTGTTATTTTATATTTCTTTGATTACCATGACAAACTTCTTCAAAGTCCCATATCTAGAAGACCCAAAGTCCCATGAAAATATGAAGTAAAAGAGGAGTACCACCTCTATAAAAACACAGGGGGATTTATATCCTCATGAGGTTTTTGTTTCGGTCCTAATGGATTCAAGTGTCAATAATAGGGAGGCCTTTATTAAATTCAATCATGAACTTAGGGACTACTCATACAAGTATTAAAGGAGAGAGTCCATGATTTAGCATTTGGGGTTGATCACGAAACATGGACAAGGGAAGAAGTGAAGTATTGAAGAAAGGTCTTATTGATTTGAGAATCGAGGCTATCATGAAGTCGGGCTTAAAAAATTTTTGACCAAACCTTCACCCAACTCAAGAGCAAGTTCAAATTTTGAACCATGGGCTGACACGTGCAAATTCAAATATTTATACTCAATTATATGCTAATAAGTATACCAGTACATGTCAATGACAATAACTTTCTTTTAGAAGTATATAAGAACTTTGACTATGAAATTTTCCATCAAAAGACTTGGGCCAAAAATGATCAATTCACCATATCACAAACCCACTAAGAATGTAAAGGGAAACATAAATAGAAAATCCCAATACATCCTTGAAAAACTAAAATTGTGAAGGAAAATTCAGGTTAGCATATGGCATGAAAATAAAGAAACCATGTTCATAAAATATTATAGCTTCAATAGTTAAGGTATATCTTCATACTCCAAAATCTATTACACTTTGCAAGCATAAGCTAAAATTATGCATTATATGGTTCTCTAATTTCCTAACACAACTAGAAAACTAGATCGACACCATTAGAGTGCGTTGAATACAGAAGTAGCTTACTTAAACAATGTCAATATGAAAATGCTATATAACTAAATATGGACAAAATTAATAATGTAAATAACTAGAAACAAAAGGATATGGATATAATATAACTCTTTATTGAATAATACACCAATGTCGACATGTGGATTACAAAAGGAATTCTCATTTCCTCCACAATTCATATTATTTGAGACTAGCATGATCAAACTACCAAATAGTCTCAAACTTCCCTAAGCACAAGCTAGTATATGTTATCTTCTTCTTCCTTTAAGTTCGTTTAAGATAAATATCTTCCTTTGTTGTAGATATGGAGCCGATCCTTCTCTTATGTTTTGAAATTGGAGCTAAATATTCTCTTCTCCTATTGTGATTGCTAAAACTCCCCTCTCCTTTGTTAATTAAATATATTTATAGCTTAGTCTCAGACAGTTCAGTTTAGGTGGTAGTCCAACAATATTTGTAACACTTCACCTCCTCATGAGGTGTCTCTATGAAATCCTAAGGGTAACTTGTGGTCAATCTTCTTTTGAATATCCCAATTAACTTCCATGTGTTTTTCTTTTAGTAATTATGTAGCGACGCATGAATTCTATAGTAGTCCTATAGCACATTTCAATTCTGTAGCAATATTGTAATACACATCAATTATATAGAAATGGTGGCCTCCTTATTCCTCCTACTAAGAAATTAACTAAACAATAGGAAATTCATATTGGAAGCAAATACTTTGATGTTTATTGCATGAGCTCAAGGATTCTCTTGCATCATCAAGCATGGCATCATATATTCTCTTTGGTACATCCCTCCGAGGATGCTTTTACTCTTATAGTTTCCTCCCTTGGTCGAGTCTCTCTTAAAAAAAGTAATAAATACTTCTTACTAGAATTGATCAACATTTTGGCTTGGTTAGCACTTACTAGAGAGATCTTCAATTTACCCTTGTGTGCATTGATGATGTAAGAACTCCCCATCCTTGATCAGAAGGTACCAGTTTTCTCTTTGGACATGTGAAGATCACATCCCTCCTATACATGTAGGGGCTTCCAAAAACTACACCACACATCTCAAGGGGTACTATATCTAACTCCACTTCATGAATAAAATATGCACTTATAGAAAACTTGATCTTACACTATTTAGTGAATTTGATCTCTACATCCTTATCCACCCATCATAATGGATATTGTCTCAGATGATCATGAACCTCCAGTCCAAGATTACTAATTATAACATCTGTGATGAGGTTGGCTAGTGAACTAGAATCGAATAGAACCCCCACGTTGGTCTTCTTGACCTAGATCTTAATGTGGAATTGTTTAGTCATCTTCTTCTCTTCCTTGTGATGAAGGATACTTAGATTCACCTCCTTTTGTGTTGAGGTGTAGACAATATTTTCATCCACATTTGAGTTTCTCTCAACTTGGTTGTCTGAATCCATACCCAACGGGTTCTTCTTCTTAGCATCCTTATTACAGTTTTTAGATTCGGCTCTAGATGTATCTTTCAACACTTATTTTTGGTGTGACCATTGATATTCTAATGGTTGCAGTGGTTGTTTGTATCCTTGCATTGATGTGCAGTAGCTATTATTTTATTGTATTTTCCTTTCCACCTCTTCTTCCCCTCCTTAGAAGCATCTTGGTGGTATTTTTGTTTAGAACCACTTGGCTTCTCTTTCTTATGGCCTATGTTCTCCAGGTATATTTCTTGCACACAATCCTCATCAAAATTCCTTTGTTTGAAGAGAATCACTTGGTTTAAAAAATTACTATGTAGACCTCCCATATACTTGAGGGGCACATTTGGGTTCTTTGGAGAGATACCCAACATGATCACCATCTTCCTGAACTTAGTGGTGTACTCTTGCACACTTTTCCCTTGCCCCTACCTAAAGTGATGCCAAAAATCTATTGGTCCTCCACATACCTAATAGGGTAAAATTGGGACTTGATGAAGGTTTTGAAAACCTTCCCCTTAGTTACTGGTGGATCACCCTGTAACCTAAGTTTCTCAATGCGGACTTCCCACTAAGTTAGTGCATGGCCCTCTAGTTTTAGTTAGACAAATGAAATTTTCTTTTCTCCATCTATATTATGGACACTAAAATACACTTCTAATTATTGCAGCTAGTGATTCAAGTTAACATCATCAATATCACCTTAATAGGGATTAATTTCCACTTTTACTTCCATTTTAAATAGAGATTTTGAAGGATTGATGGAGCTAGAACTTAGTTTATCTTTCTCAGTCTTTTCATTTACTCCTTTTCTAGGTCTTCACTATCTCTTGATTTCTCATGCAATCCAAATTTTGAGTTAGAGCCACCAACCTCCCTGAAAGGTCCAAACTTTTTCATTAGAGTTGCCATGAGAAGGGCCATGTTGTGAGAGATATCAATGAACTACTCTTTTAGTCTCACAAATATATCTTATACTACATCCCAAATGTTGTTATTAATGGAAAGATACACCATGGCTAGGGTTATGCAACTTATTTCTTAATCCAATTCCTAGATCCTACAAATTCCCAAGAAAACCCCCTAAGAAAATTGCTTTGATACCAATATGATATGTAATTTTTCGTGGATATTCAAATAGAACAATTCATCACAATAAATCTTGTATTATGTTGAAATATTTTACTGTCCAGTTTTATTTCCTTAGATATCATATTTATTATCTCTAGTTTATTTCTCAAGTTTATGAAAAAAACAAAAATATGAAAATAAAAGATCAATAAAATGAACACACCATCCACACAAATCAATATAATATATATCCTGGGAAACCCAAAATGAGAGAAAGCCCAACTAGAATACGAGGTCTATGCTCTTCTCTCTTTTCTTCAATTATGAAATGTAAATACAGAGAAAGGAACATTCATTATGGAGTTGCCTTTGACATTGTGGCTTGAATCACTGCTACAGAATATTCTTGATCCTCTATTATTCTCTCAAATCCCACTCCTATATGCTCTTCTTGACTATGGAACAAGTACAATACTAAAGAAAGGAACCCTTTCTCCTCCTAGAGGCCGATATTTAACATAGATTGATAGTTTCCTAGGGTTAGGGTTTTTTCATGCCTCAACCCTCAATTTGTGTCAATTTTTGGATCTTTTAGAATCTTCTTGAAAGTCCACATTTTTCTATCCCCACATGTTTGAGTGGTGGGGGTTGATGTAGCATCCACTCGGTACCATGGTGATAAATAGGGTAGGTCAATTTGCAAGAGGCATAACTTTTGCATACAAGCTTAGAATGAGATGATTCTCACACTGTTGGAAAGGTCTTAGTGTGTAGAACAATGTCAAGGTGATAGAACTATGCCCACAAATTTTTAACCCCAAAAAGTGTTGTTTGATTGCTTGAATGGCTATGGAAGGTCATGAACCCCAAATTTCCAGATTGGGACCTGCCACTAAAATCGACCAATTAAACCAATTCCTCTAATTTTTCCACCTAAAAAGTACCAAGATATATGAAAAATTATATAATGATCCATTTTGAATCATTCATTGTATTATTGTGCTCTTTGAAATATCTCTTTATTATTTTTCTTGTTATTTGTATCTTCTTTTTATTCCCAAAGTACTCTAGATAAGTGGTATCAAAGAAATTTTCTTTTCTATTTTTTCGTGCATGTCCCTAATGAGGTAAAGATACAAGGAGTTGGGACTCACATGGAATACAAAGAGAAACATGGTGGAGTGGGAGACCCTATCAATAGGTTACTCAACTAATCCCTCGTGTGATATAGGAACAAGATGATTTCCTAGATCCTTCAATGAATCCCAATGGAAACAGAGATACCTTTGGCAAGAAGTCACTTTGGAGGTACAACATCCTTAAAGGTACAAGTTAACTTTGAAATTCCTTTGTTTGAATGCAATATTTATGTAGATGCTTTGTAGAAATGGTTAAGTCCTCTAGAGGGTTATTAATCCATTCAAAAAAAATTCTAACAATGAAAAGATCACTTTTGTTCTCCTTAGGTCCCTTCCTCATGTCAAAGCTTGGTGGGACACTTATT
Organism: Picea engelmannii; assembly: GCA_009831015.1. Taxonomy (NCBI): domain Eukaryota; kingdom Viridiplantae; phylum Streptophyta; class Pinopsida; order Pinales; family Pinaceae; genus Picea; species Picea engelmannii. The sequence continues at coordinate 29,264 of ML819295.1, forward strand.
GTGTGCAACATGCCAAAGATGAATATGGGGACATCATAAGAAGAAGTACACAATTAACAAGGTAGTAATCAATGCTCATTATAAGTTATCAATGAGGAATTCTACCCTATTGGAAACTACAATGGAAGGTTGGTACATGAGATTGACAACTTTGTGCTAGATGAAAGACTAGGAAGTGTTGGAGCACACCAATACATTTCATACCGTGTGTTCAAAGCTAGGTGTCAAGGACTTCAAATAACACTTGGTTCTAAAATACTATAGTGGATTACACAAGTACATCCAAACATAAATTCAATTTATGGACATCTCTTCATTCGGAATCACTTACCAATATGTTGTCAAGATCGAGAAAAAGTTTCAACTGAAGGATAAGAGAGAGTTTGGGTCTACAAATTATCCACAACAAAAGGATGGTAAATGTATCCCTAACTGGTAGAATAAATGATAGAGAAAGGATAACCAAACTTGAGAAAAGCAATCCAAGTATCATGCAAAGAAGAGTAATGAGAAGTCAAAGGACACTAGAATGTTGTGTGATATCCACAAAATTCCTTGGCACAACACTAACAAATATTGTTTTGGAATATCATTATTAGAAGACTCGGCTAAAATCCTCATACTCTGATTTTGGCTTAGACTATAACTCTAAGATAGATAAGGGAAAATGGATCATCGATGTGAAACCCAACATTACCATTGCCACCCTAAAGGTCTAGCCAGAGGAACCATAATATCCTAAAGAAGATGAGTTCCTCTTCCACTCACAAAAGTAGGTGAAGGGTATTTTGCTACATTTCAGTATTGACAATGATAGCTAGAATAATTTGATCTCAACAGAGGTCATTAAGAAGTTGAGGCTACCAATTCACCCCTATCCATGTTCGACAACACAGATATTCCAACAGAGGATGAGCAACTTTAGTAACCACTCACACAACTAGATCAAACATCAACACATCGATGTTTTGAGGTGGTAAAACCCCTATGGGGAAACATCCATGGCCCCAGCCAACGCGACCACTTGGAACAGTTTATTAATGCAAAAGAAAAAAATTACAAAGAGATTTTAAAAGACATTTTCTCACAATCGATCATCGGCAAATGACCCTCCATTCTCTTTAAATAGAGATCATGGACCAATCGAGTGTTAAAACATGGATCTATGGTCGTTAAGATCGAGGAGAATATGAACCATCGGATCACTCTCTATCAAGAACATATCGTGATCGTCGGATTTCATAACTACAAATGCATACTAAAGAAACACACTAAGAAAGGAAGGAAAGAGGCATTAGAATATATCCCCCCTTAATGACAACTTCCTGAACTCCTAACATAGATCGAAGTTTAGAAAGCTTTGCTTCTGTAAGAGACTTTGTGAAAATGTCTGCACCTTGATCATCTATAGGGAAAAAGAGCACTTCAATAACTTGATCATGAATGAACTTTCTGATGAAGTGCATGTGTAACTCAATTTTCTTGGTGCGCTAATGTTGAACTGGATCTTTAGTGAGCTTAATGGCACTCTGATTTTCACACCAAAGGCTAGTTGTAACGACCCCATCGTTACGACTACAAGCGACGCAAGCAAGTGATTTTTTTGTTTTGAAGCAGGAAGGAAAAAACAACAACAGTTAAACAACACAACTTGACAATGAACACAATGCACACAGATCAGGAAATTGACAACAATGACTCAACACACTAGTACATCAGGCAACTAGACAAAACAAACGAAAATTAAAGACAGATAGAAATGAATACCCGCCCGACACAAGCAAGACAACGCCTAAAAACTAAAGGACAACATCAACAACCCAACACAATGGATTTGACGACCAGGAACTAGAAACCTCTACGTCGCGCAAAACCCAACGCCTTAAGGCATTACAAAACCAAGTACCAACAACCATTACAACAAACAACTCCCACATCGAGAAGCACAGACTCTGGCCAGGTTATCATTTGCCTCTATCCCTTAGGGCGTACAATGATCCCCTCATCAGGAATCATGTCATCACAAGGCGATAGGCATGATGGTAACCCTGGCGCAACATAACACATCTAGACCAATAACCCAAGAAAATTCACCGCGCTAGGAGACCAAATTAACTGTCAACCACATGATGAAAAAACCAATCACCCAATCGATAAGTCAACAAGACAACTATGACATTCATACAACACGATGATTTCCTTGCGCAAAAAAATCAATCTGTACCATTAAGTAATTATTATTAACAATTAGTTCGTTGCAACTATTTTCCAAATCCCAATATCAGATAAGTATATATTGTTATCCTTTAAATTAAATTCACTATCTTGTAAAATTGAAACTATACATCGAATATAATTCTGACTTATCGATCCAATATATATCGCTGTGATATATTACAAACATCGTTGTCTAAATAATACCAAAAATTGTTGTCTAGAATTACCCACGTTGTTTAATAGCAGTCTAATAATACATGAAATGTTGAGTTAGTATGATATTGCTGACTATTAAACCTGATAGCGCTATATAAAAATGAATGAAATCGTTGTCCCAAAATTAAGGGAAAATCGCGGAGTTTAAAATTATGATGTTCAATAATGTTGTCATGACAAAATGCAGATATATAATCCAGTTAAATGATAATGCAGGTATTAGATAAATGTCAAATTGTTGTATAAATATCAATACCATTACTGTGTAAATAACAATATGGATATCGTTTACTGTGTAGATAGCAATATGGATATGGATATAGAAATAAGAATATGAATATCGTTTACTGTGTAAATATCAATACCGTTACTGTGTAAATAGAAATATGGATAATATTGTTGCCATTTAAATGTATAATTCGTTGTATATGTAACTCCATGTAATTTAAATTGTTGTCACTAAATTGCTAGATTTAGATGCCTGTCACGCATTTAAATAACACATATTTAAATAAAAGTGTTGTCACTAATAATACAACATTGTCATACCCAACATATGACGTTTACAACAAATCACTTTCATTACCACAATGTAATCATTGAAAATCATTTCCAAGCTGTTTGTATCGTTTTTTAAGAATTGGTACTTAGTTGTGTATATTGTCGTGGGAAAAGGCTATATAAATTAGTTGGTGAAAGGATATACACAAAGCAATCAAATCACAGTGATGAAGTGATTCGCTCAGAAAATCGTGAGTAAGAATCGAGCAGTTATGCCATTAAAATTGTGAGCAAGAACTGGGCATTTATGCCATTAAATTTGTGAGCAAGAACTGTGCATCATTGGGTTAAAATACATTGTCCATACAGTAAATAAAATCATTATCATAATTGAATTCGCTACGTTAATTTATATAATTGTTGAGTTAATATATATGAATTCACTGAGTTAATATATATAAATTCGTTGAGTTAAAGGTGTTTTAAAAGGGAGATAAAACATCTATCAACAAATTGTTGCCAAACAAAATAGATGCCAATGAAATCAAAATAGCTATCAATGAAAAAGCTATCCAACGAAATCGAAATAGTTATCAATGAAATGGCTATCAAATGAAATCAAAATAGCTGCCCAATGAAATCCAAATAGTTATCAAATGAAATCCCTTCCCAACGAAACATCATTCAAAGGGAGATAAAACATCTATCAAACGAAATAGCTGCCAGGTAAAATTGTTGTGGTAAAGGCCACAAAAATAATAAGTTGAATTCACTGTCGATAAATTAAAAAACAAAACCATTTTCTCATTGAAACTCAGTCAAGAATGCAGGGTGAAGAGCCACAAAATCCATAGGGAAAAATCATTGTCAATAAAATTTAAAAAATGCAACATCTCTCTCAATAAAATCTCAGTCAAGAATGTTGGGTGGAGAGCCACGAAAATCGTAGGGAAATTTGAAGTATAATTTGTTGTTATTTCAAGGCATAAATTTACTATCATTCAAGTGAAAAAAATGCCACCATTCAAAGTAAAATTTTCGCTGCTATTCAAGGCATAAATTTACTTTCATTCAAGTGTAAAAACACCGTCAATATATAAATTAAAAGGTTTTCATTCACATATTAATAACGGTGATATTTTACCAATAAAAGAGATGGGAATTGTCATTAAAATCGTAGAGAATAAAATGCCATCCAAAAACGCAGAGGTGATATTAAAAATGCAAAGAGTATTAAGTTGTTCACAGAGAGAAATAATAAATGATACGCGGAGATACTCAATCACAAGAAGGCACAAAGAAAAATCATTCAACCATGAATCAATCAAACTCAGAAATAAGTAAGGAATAGACAGGTGGGAAAAATTGTCCTTCACTCATCATCCATGCACAAAAAAGCAGGGCATTTGAATCTATAGGTATTTAAACACCAAAGTGATGACCATCGATTCATCTCCTAGCTGACTGCTCAGGAACAGACTGATGACTAAAGGGATAAGGTAAAAACACAAATTTATTCGTAATATCAATAAACCAAATACAAAAAATTCATAGCAATCAAGGTTGGGTTTGCCAAGGAAATAAACTCAAAAAGAAGTGAGCGTAAGGCTGGGATGACTTGAAGTTCCTTGATTAAAAACGCTGAGTAAAACATAATTCTTTACACAATAGAAGTACAGTAATGAAAGTGCAAGAACAACATTAATATACCATTCAAAGATAAATGCATGTGTATTGTAGCCAAATGCCACAGCTCTAAGTCATTGTCTCGCGCGTGCTCCATCTATATATCGCTTGCCGACCGATGTGACCTCACTAGTACCTCCCAAACAACGCTAGGGGTACTCTTCTTCCCCCTGATCCCCTCGAGCCACAAAGGGGCCACACAAAAAATACCAAAGAACTGCTAGCGCCCAGCTCACCTCGCAAGGTCAATCTACCACTCGTTACCCGAGCTGGGTATCCCAAATCCCACAAGATAAGTTCAGTCAAGGAAAAAATTCAACAACGTAACCTTACGCATAAAGATGAGATACATACTCCTCCTCCATCCTTTTTATAGAGTTTTTAAGCAATTAGTTTCCCAAATTCTCATTAAATCCCTTCGTATAAATTTTAATTAGGAAAAACCTCCCCCGTATACATGTCACCCGATCCCCTAGTTGCACTAGAAAATTAATTTTATTAATTAATTAATTATTCTTATTTCCCTCACCCACCTAAAAGCATTCCTAAAAATGCTCATAGGTGTCCCAAAATTCCCTTACACTTCTTAAATGACATACACCTTACTTAATTCCTAGTTGAGTTCAAAAATAGCAAGTTCCCAAGGCAAGATTTCTTACTAAGTTAAACAGTCAACTTTTTCTTTATGTTTCCCCTTTTTCCTTTAGTTTCCTATTTCTTTTAAGTTTCCCTCTTTTCCCTTTTCAACTAAAAATCAATTTAGGAAGTGTAGAAAAGCAAGCATTTACCCATTTTTCTTTTTAACCAAAAATTAAATTAGCATATGTAGATAAAACAATCATTTCCCTTTTAAAATTTTAATCTCCCTTTATAATTTGATTTTAATAATTTAATTGAATTTCTTACCCCCTTCTTGTTACATGTTTAATTATGATTATTATTTTTGACCACATGTGTTACTTAGACCTAGACTTTAATTTCTCTAGGTTGGGTGACATTTTCATTAGGGAAAATATTGTTTTTAATTCTTACGTATCACATCATTCATTTTAGGGTCAACTAGGTTTATTCACTTACCAGTTAAAATCATGATGTGCCCTTCAGGATGCACTAGGCGCTCCAAGGGTGCCACTCGCCTCTTTCCATTTTTCTTGCATGGTGTTCCCTTCAGGACGCACTACGTGCTCAAAGGGTTCCACTGGCCTCCTTCTGTTTTCTTTGTGCAACATTCCTTCAAGATGCACTACATGCTCCAAGGGTGCCACTCACCTCTTTCTGTTTTCCTTGCATGATGTGACCTTCAAGACAAACTACGTGCTCCAAGGGTGTCACTCGCCTCTTGAATGACTTGGTATACATAAAAAACCCCTAGAGTCAATACTCTGCCAGGTGATCTTGTGGAAGACTAAGGGCCTCTAAGGAATAAGTCCCATGCATTATTGTGCACCCCTTAGAATCGTCATGAGTGACTGTCACAATATTCCCTCATGACATCGTGGGTCTTCTCAAACTATGTAATCATTAACCTACAATTCGAGCCACGACGACGGTGCTAGTAGGTTGTGGCAGGGTTTTTTGTCCACACCTCCCCCTCAAAGTATTTGATTGTTGTGCGTGACCCCTCTACTCCACATGTGAGTCTATTCAGAAAGCTATTGTTAGCCTACATCATCAATGAAAGATGTCATCAATAATAATCAATCCTCATAACATCTATTGATGTGTACATATGTCATATCAATGATAATCAAACCCCACTAGGCCACTCCCTGACTCGATTTGGATTCCAAGGGGTTTCATTGATGCCTCTGCATCCTCGAGGTCCAAAGTCCTGCACACTCAGGAGAACCCAGTCAATAGCACTTGTCTATGTCAATACAACAAAATAACATATCATCATATCCATAATGCCTCATAATCATAATCAAACAACCAATAGTATAATAATCTGGATCACTTGCAAGCAAGTGTCCTCAAGGATAAGTTTGCTCAGTGCGAGGAGGAGCGGGATGTTACACTGGTCGGATGTTGCTACTGAAATCCAAACTATGAAAGGATCTGTTGAAGCCACAAGGCTTCCTGACTTGCATTTATCATTGCTCGGTACTGTGCTTCTGTTGAAGAAAGTGAAATATCATGTTTTTTCTTATAGTCCCAAGTGACAGGTCCTGAACAAAGGCTGAAAACATAACCTGTAGTAGACTTTCGATCATCAGGGTCCTCGACCCAATCTGAATTAGTGAAACCAACCAATAAAGGAGTCCCCTCTGAACTGTAATGTATCCTAAACTTAATTGTACCACGGACATAACGAAGTATCCTTTCAGCTTCATTCCAATGGATTTCATGGGGTGTTTGCATATACTGAGCAACAAGACCAACAACAAAGGAAAGATCAGGGTGGGTATGAGTCAAGTATAAGAGGCTACTAACTAACTAATGGTACAGGGTGGCATCAACTTCAGTAGAAGTACAAGTGGTAGTAAGCTTGACTCCAGACTGGAAGAGAGAAGGAGTTGATTTACAATCATCCATGTGAAAGCAACGAAGAAGGTCACAAGCATACTTAGACTAGGAAAGAAAAATTCCTTCATTGGTTTGTAAAACTTGGAGGCCAAGGAAATAGTGCAAAAATCCTAAGTCTATCATTTCAAATTTCTTCTTAAGGTTGGTTTTCACATGGTTTAAAAGTTTTGAGTCACTACTAGTAAGGATAATGTCATCAGCATAAAGGACAAGGATTATGAGATGGATTCCTACTTTATTGGTATAGATATTAGGATCAGAATGGCATCTAGAGAATATGGTGTCAATAAGAAAGTTGTTCATTTTGGCATACCAAGCTCAAGGAGCTTTGTTAAGACCATAAAGAGATTTCTTAAGGCGGCAAACAAGGCTAGAGTCATTTTGGACATAGAGAGGAGGTTGTTCCATGTAGATTTATTCTTGAAAATTTCCATGCAAGAAGGGGATTTAACATCCATCATGGACCTCCCATTTATGTGAGGCGGCAAGGGAAAGAACAAGGTGGATGGATTTCATTTTGGCTACAGGGGCAAAGGCTTCATTATAGTCAATTCCTTCAATTTGGGAAACTCCTTTGGCAACTAATCGAACCTTGTGTCTTTCAACACTTTCATATGATACATACTTAGTTCTATAGACCCATTTGCATCTGACAAGTTTTCTCCTTTTGGAAGAGGTACAAGATCCCAAGTATCATTTTCCATTAAAGAATGATAGTCTTCATTCATTGTTGTATCCCAATTTGTATGACCTAAAGCTTCTGCAAATGTCTCTAGATCATGAGTCTCTGAAACATGAGCCAAAAGAGAAGAAGCTCATTGTAATTGTGAATGTGTTCGACGTTAATCTGAAAGATCATCGACAAGACCACCAGTTGCTTGTCATGTTGAACAGACCCATCTAGGAAGTGGTGGAACTGGTGCTGGTTCGGGTTCAAAGGACTCATCTGGAGGAAGGTGAACAGGCAGAGGTGGATTTTCATCCTCACTGTCATCATCTAAAGAAGAAACCAAGATAGGAACAGAAGAAGGCATAAACACCAAAGATGGTGCGTAGGCCAAATAAGGCATAGTCGTCGAATTAGGCTCGCGGGCCAAGAGATTTTCATCAAATTTAACATCTCTTATAATAATAATTTCATTACAATCTAGTTCAAGAAGTCTATAACCTTTGACATCTTCAAAATAACCAACAAATATACACTTCTCACTTTCAGGCTGCAATGTTTTCTTTTTCTCATCAGGAATGTGAGCCCATGCCATACTACCAAATATATGGAAGTGACTTACATCTGGTTTAATTTTAGTCCAAGATTCTTCTCGTGTTATATTTTTAAGAGCCTTTGTGGGAGTGCGATTGACTATGTAATTTTCACAGTTGATTGCTTCTGCCCAATACTTTAGACTTAATCCCTTAGATTGGATCATACAATTGGCCATTTCTTTTAATCTGCGGTTCTTTCTCTCACCAACACCATTTTTTTGTGGTGTATACGGAATAGTGTGTTGCATTTGGATTCCCTCTGTAGTACAGTAACTTGTAAAATTATTGTTCACATATTTTCCTTCGTTATCTATTCTTAACCTTTGAATTTGATGTCCAGATTGCTTTTCTACAAGGGCCTTGTTTGTCAAAAACTTGTCAAAATCTTTTATCTTAAGTTTTAAGAAATAAACCCAAGTACGTTTGGAAAAATCATCAATGAAAGTTAATAAATACTTGCACCCAGAAAAAGAACGAGAAGAAAGTGGACCACACAAACTGTGAACAAGCTACAAAGGGCCTGAGGTGTGCCAAGAGGCACATTTGTCAAAATTGTCCCGATGATGTTTGTCGAGAACACAACTGGAACAAACACCATCTCTGCATGGAACAGGAGGAAGACCAGTCACCATATGTTGATTACATAGTTGTTGCAATGAGTGATAGTTTAGATGACCAAAATGCTCATGCCAAAGTTTGCTCAAGTCATCGCTATGAGCAACAAAAACTGATGAAAAATATGATGACCCAAAGTTATCAAAATTGTACAACCTGGTAATATCATTAGTAATTCCAGTTGCAAGAATATGCTTAGGATTTTTTAGATCCCTGATTACAACTTGGTGAGGTGAAAACTCTACGGTTTTACCTTCAAATAACTCTATGAATGAATTATTTGATATACTGATAGAAGGTTACAAGAACGACTTGGAACACATAATACATCATTGAAATGACCATTATCTACTTGAACTGTTCTAGATCCTACAACACTAAAAGATATATCATCACCAACAAATATTTTCTTTGTGTTACATTCATTTAGAGTAGAAAATGTGTCTTTATCATTTGCCATATGATAAGATGCTCCATAATCAATAAGCCAGTCATCAGAAGAAAAAGTAGAAGTTGTATTGAAGAAAAACTAGAAGCAGCAAGTGCATGTCCAGGAGAAGAAGAAGATGAAGTAGAGTTAGTATTGATGTTGTGCTTCTTCATTGTTGCTTCTAAAGCTGCCATCTTCTTGAAACATTTGGACTCATCATGACCATATTTATCACAAAAGTTGCAATGTTTGTCAGTCTTCTTATTTTTATATTTTTCTCCTTTGTCACCATTAGGAGTTGAAGCTGTCTGAGTAGGTTTAGGACCCTTATGTTGCTTGTTGTTGTAGCGAGGATGTTGCTTCTTGGGATACCTGGGTTTATCTTTATGCTGGGTAACTAAGGCTTCGTTGGAGGTACCTAAAGTGATGATCACTCCAAGTTGTGCAAGCTTATCTTCCTCTCTAATCAGAGCATCAAAAAAGGACTTGTTAGGATATTTAGACACTTAAGAGTTAGTTAAGATCTAATTGGTCTAATGTGTCGTTAGGTAAAAGTGTGTTTCCTAGTGTGTTTCTTTAGTATGCATTAGTATGCATTTGTAGTTAGGAAATCTGACAGTCACGATATGTTCCCAACATGGAGTGATCTAACGGTTCATACTCTCCTCGATCTTAACCACCATTGATCCATGTTTTAACACCCGATTGGTCCATGATATCTATTTAAAGAGCCTGGAGGGTCATTTTCCGATGATTGATTGTGAGAAACTCTCTTGTAAAATCTCTTTGTAATCGTTTTCTTTTGCATTAATAAACTACTCCAAGTGGTCGCGTTGGCTCGGGCCGTGGATGTTTCCTGTAGGGGTTTTACCATGTGAAAACATCAGTGTGTTGATATTTTATCTGGTTTTGTGAGTGGTTATTAAAGGTGTTCATCCTCTGTTTGAATACTTGTGTCGTCGAACATAGTATCAGAGCCTGTTTGAAGACCCACTCATGTTGTAGATCAAGATCATGAAGACAAGTTGCCTCATATCCATTTTATGTCATTTCCGTACATTTTTGGGCCAAGAGGATTGTTACGTTGTGTTCGTAGCACTTGTTTCAGTCAGGAACACTTTTCTTTTCACTCGAAAAGGTTTATGTTTTCCCAATATACAACCATTACAGTCAGATCCGGAGGTATAAAGCCTGAATAAACATTTTTTTAATTTTTGCAAAGGATTATTTTGGTTTTATTTCGGTTTGATATTATTTGTTTTCGGGTTGCTACTCTTTTAGATCTGTGTATTCTCTTTTCCCCACGTCCTGTGCAGTTGCTGAAAATCAGAAACAGATAGGAAAATGTGCATCTTCTGGGTAAGCTAACCGAGATCTAACCTTTGTTGTCATCGAGAAGCAAATTTTTTTTCTTGTGTGAAAAGAGCTTTTTTTTAGCACACTCTCCAAGGCCATCTTCAACAACAACAACAAAAACAACCCCAATCCTCTTGCGAAACAATACAATATGTTTTTTTAGCCCATTTGGTTAAAAGTTGTCTTATTAAGTAAGAGGCCTTGAGTTCAAGTCTCTCTTTTGTTACTTTTTTTGAAAAGGTTCATGCTAAAATTGTAAAGTGTATTTCACTTCAAGTATAAAAGTGAATCACTATAAGTAGGTTTAATATTTTATTTTAGAGTTATTTATTTCGCATGAAGTAACTTCATTGTAAAGTGATCCCCACTTCTCTTTATAAAAGTGGGTCACTTCATAAAGCAACTTACACCACCACGTGGTCCTTTGGTTACCATTTATTCAGTTTTTTAAAAGGGCATAACTCTCACATTTGAAGTCCATTTTAAGTGTTGTTGTTTTTTTTAACTGCATAACTTTTCAAGATCTTTCCATTCAAATCATCAGTTCCATTGTTTAAATCCATATTATCTACATATTTAATATGTCTTCTACAAGTAATCTCTTACTTACCAACACCAACTACTTCCAATGGAAATCTCATATGGAGGATTTATTAAGAAGTAAAGACTTGTACTGGATTACCCTGGGAAAGGAAAAAACACCCAGCAATGTTGATAAGAAAGCCAAATGGGATAATAGGAATGACGAAGCACGTGGATTAATCAGAATGTCCATCTCTCGAATTAAGGTTCCACCTTCAATCAATTGATAAACCCAAAGAAGCTTGGGAAAAGATTGAATCTATGTTTGGTAAATACAATATTATTCGAGCACAACAGTTAGAAAATCAAGTACTAACTTTAAGTCCAAGTGATTTTTATTGCATTGAAGACTATCTATCTAAGTTTAAAACACTCATAATTTTATGTGAAGATTGTAAGATAAAGATAGACGAATATCGTTGCATCTATCTTATTCTTTCTAAGCTAGGTAGTGCATATTTTGTGTTTGTATCTACCTTTTATGGCGTGCAAGAGACTCTAGGGACAACTTATCAAAAACCCAGTCTTGATAACTTTTCTGATGCTTTGATTAGAGAGCAAGATAAGCTAGTACAACTTAGAGTGATCAACACTGCAGGTACCTATAACAAAGCCTTAGTTGTCCATCAGAAAGATAAACCCAAGAATCCCAAGAAGCAACATATTCGCCACAACAACAAGCAATATAAGGGTCTCAAACCCACTCAGACAACTTCCTCTCCTAATGGAGACAAAGGAGAAAAATATAAAAATAAGAAGACTGACAAACACTACAACTTTTGTGATAAATATGGTCATGATGAGTCCAAATGTTTCAAGAAGATGGAAGCTTTAGAAGCAGCGATGAAGAAGCACAACATCAATATTGATTCTACTTCTTCTTCTTCTTTTCATGGACATGCACTTTTAGCTTCTGGTTTCTCCTCCAATACAACTTCTACTTCTACTTCTGATGAGTGGCTTCTCGATTTTGGATCATATTATCATATGGCTAAGGATAGAGACATATTTTCTGTTGTAAATGAATGTAACACCAAGATAATATTTGTTGGTGATGATAGATCTTTCAGTGTTGAAGGATCTGGAATAGTTCAAGTAGAAAATGGTCATTTCAATGATGTATTATGTGTTCCAAGTCTTTCTTGTGACCTTCTATCAATATATCAAATCACTCATTCAGGTGAAGTTAAAACTGTAGAGTTTTCACCTCACCAAGTTGTAATCAAGGATCTAAAATATCCTAAGCATATTCTTTCAAGTGGAATTGTTGATGATATTACCAGGTTGTACAAGTTTGACAACTTCGGGTCATCATCTTTTTCATCAGTTTTCATTGCTCATAGGGATGACTTGAGAAAAATTTAGCATGAGCAGTTTGGTCATCTAAACTATCGCTCATTGCAGCAACTATGTAATCAAAATATGGTGACTGGTCTTCCTCTTGTTTCATGCAAAGATGGTGTTTGTGTCAGTTGTGTTCTTGGCAAACATCATCGGGACAGTTTTGAAAAACGTGCCTCTTGGCATGCCTCGAGTCCTTTGCAGCTTGTTCATAGTGATTTGTGTGGTCCTCTTTCTTCTCCTTCTTTTTCTGGGTGCAATTATTTCTTAACTTTCATTGATGAATTTTCTAGACGTACTTGGGTTTACTTCTTAAAACTTGAGAATGAAAATTTTGAAAAGTTTTTGGCCTACAAGGCCCTTTTAGAAAAGCAATCTGGACATCAAATTCAAAGGTTAAGAACAGATAATGGAGGCGGATATGTGAACAATAATTTTACAAGTTACTGCACTACACACGACATCCAAATGAAACACATTGTTCCATATACACCACAACAAAATAATGTTGTTGAGAGAAAGAACTGCACATTAAAAGAAATGGCTAATTGTATGATACAATCTAAGGGATTAAGTCTAAAGTATTGGGTGGAAGCAATCAACTGTGCAAATTACATAGTAAATTGCACTACCACAAAGGCTCTTAAAAATATAACACTTGAAGAAGCTTGGACTAAAATTAAACCAAATGTAAGTCACTCCCGTGTATTTGGCAGTATAGCATGGGCTCATATTTTTGATGAGACAAGGAAAGCATTGCAACCTAAAAGTGAGAAGTGTATATTTGTTGGTTATTCTGAAGATGTCAAAGGTTACAGAATTCTTCAACCACATTGTAATGAAATTATTATTAGAAGAGATGTTAAATTTGATGAAAATATCTTGTCCTGCGAGCCTAATTTGACATCTGCACCTTCTTTGGCCTACGAGCCTAATTCGGCGGTTGTGCCTTCTTCGGCCTGTGAGACATCTTAACTGTTGTGCCTTCTTCTATTCTGGTTTCTTCTTCAGATGATGAGAGTGAGGATGAAAATACACCTCCACCTGCTCACCTTCCTCCATATGAGTCCTTTGAACCTGAACCAGCACCAGCGCCACCGCTTCATATATGGATCTGTTCAACACGAGAAGCAATTGGTGATCTTGTCAATGATTGTTCAGATCAGCATTAGACACGTTCATAGTTCCAGTGAGCCTCTTCTCTTTTGTCTCAAGTTTTAGAAAGTCATGATCTAGAGACATTTGCAGAAGCTTCAGGTCATCCAGATTAGGATACAACAATGAATGAAGAGTATTGTTCTTTAATGGAAAAGAATACTTGGGATCTTGTACCTCTTCCAAAAGGAAGAAAACTCGTCAGATGTAAATGGGTCTACAAAACTAAGTATGCATTAGATGGAAGTGTTGAAATACACAAGGCTCGATTAGTTTCCAAAGGATTTTCCCAAGTTGAAGGAATTGACTATAATGGACCCTTTTCCCCTGTAGCCAAAATGAATTCCATCCACCTTGTTCTTGCCCTTTCTGCCTCACATAAATGGGAGGTCCATCAAATGGATGTTAAATCCCCCTTCTTGCACAGAGATTTGAAAGACTAAATCAACATGGAACAACCTCCTAGCTATGTCCAAAATGAATCTAGCCTTGTTTGTCACCTTAAGAAATATCTTTATGGTCTCAAGCAAGATCCCCAAGCTTGGTATGCCAAAATGGACAGCTTTCTTATTGCCACTAGATTCTCTAGATGTCATTCTGATCCTAATGTATATACCAAGAAAGTAGGAAGCCATCTCATAATCCTTCTCCTTTATGTTGATGACTTTATCCTTACTGGTAGTGACTCAAAACTTTTAAATCATGTGAAAACCAACCTTAAGAAGAAATTTGAAATGACAGACATAGGCTTTTTTCACTATTTCCTTGGCCTCCAAGTTTTGCAAACCAATGAAGGAATTTTTCTTTCCCAATCTAAGTATGCTTGTGACATTCTTCGTCACTTTCACATGGAAGATTGTAAACCAACCCCTTCTCCCTTCCAATTTGGAGTCAAACTTACTGCCACCTGTACTTCTCTTGAAGTTGATGCCACCATGCACTATCAGTTAGTTGGTATCATCTTATACTTGACTCATACCCGTCCTGATCTTTCCTTTGTTGTTGGTCTTGTTGCCCGATATATGCAAACACCCCATGAAATCCATTAGAAAGCAGCTAAAAGTATACTTCGATATGTCCACGGTACTGTTCAGTTCAGGATACATTACAGTTCAGGGGGGACTCCTTTATTGGTTGGTTTCACTGATTCAGATTGGGTCGACAACCCTGATGATTAGAAGTCTACTGCAAGTTACGTTTTCATCCGTAGTTCAAGACCTGCCACTTGGGCCTGTAAGAAACAACAGGCTATTGCAGTTTCTTCAGCAAAAGTAGAGTACCAATCTGCGGTAAATGCAAGTCAGGAATCCTTGTGGCTTCGATAGATCCTTTCAGAGTTTGGATTCTAGCAGTAACATCTGACCAGCCTTTGGTGTGATAATCAAAGTGCCATCAAGCTCGCTAAAGACCCAGTTCAAAATCAATGTAGAAAAAACATCGAAATACACATGCACTTCATCAGAAATCTCATTCATGATCAAGTTATTGAAGTGCTCTTTTTCCCTACAAAAGATCAAGTTGCAGTCATTTTCGCAAAGTCTCTTACAGAAGATAAGTTTTCCAAACTTTGATCTATGTTAGGAGTTCCATAAGTTGTCATTAAGGGGGGATAGGCTCTAATGCCTCCTTCCTTCTCCTATTGTGTCACTATTGTAAATCCTTCAATCCTATCCCAAGTCGTTCTTAAGGGGGGATGTTAGGATATTTAGACACTTAGGAGCTAGTTAATATCTACATGGTCTAATGTGTCGTTAGGTAAAAGTGTGTTTCCTAGTGTGTTTTTTTAGTATGCATTAGTATGCATTTGTAGTTAAGAAATCTAATGGTCACGATATGTTCCCAACATAGAGTGATCTGGCGGTTCATAATCTCCTCGATCTTAATGGCCATTGATCTATGGCTTAACACCCAATTGGTCCATGATCTCTATTTAAAGAGCATGGAGGATCATTTGCTGATGATTGATTGTGAGAAACTCTCTTGTAAAATCTCTCTGTAATCTTTTTCTTTTGCATTAATAAAATTATCCAAGTGGTTGTGTTGGCTAGGCCCGTGGATGTTTCCCCGTAGGGGTTTAACCACGTGAAAAAATCAGTGTGTTGATCTTTGATTTGGTTAAGTGAGTGGTTACTAAAGGTGTTCATCCTCTGTTGGAATACATTTGTTGTCTAACAAGACTCAAGAGTGGGTTTTTGATAAGCTTTCCCTAAAGCCTCTCTCATGGCATAAAAGGTAGATACAAACACAGAATATGCACTACCTAGCTTAGAAATATAAAGATAGATGCAACACTCTTCCTCCATTTTTATCTCACATTCTTTACATTAAATTCTGAGTGTTTTAAACTTAGATAGATAGTCTCCAAGGAAAGAAAAATCACTTGGACTTAAGGTCAATACTTGATTTTCTAATTGTTTTTCTCGAATAATATTGAGTTTACCAAACACCGATTCAATCTTTTCCCAAGCTTCTTCAGGGTCATCAATTTCTTTAAGGTGGAACCTTAAATCAAGAGAGATAGACATTTTGACTATTCCACATTCTTCATCACTCCTATTAGCCCATTTGACTTTCTTATCATCACCAGTGGGTGCGTTTTCCTTTCCCAAGGTAATCTGGTACAAGCCTTTACTTCTTAATAAATCTTCCATATGAGATTTCCATTGGAAGTAGTCGGTGATAGTAAGCAAAAGATTACTAGAAGAAAACATATTAAATATGTAGATAATATGGATTTAAAAAGTGAAACTAATGATTTGGATGGAAATATCTCGAAAAATTATGCGGTTTAAAAAAAAAAGGGCACTAAAAACGGACTTCGGATGTGAAAGTTATGCATTTTTTAAAATCGACCCAACTGGTAACCAAAGGACCACGTGGTGGTGTAAGTTGCTTTATGAAGTGACCCACTTTTATAAAGAGAAGTGGGGATCACTTTTACAATGAAGTTACTTTATAAAAGAAAAGTTGCATGCAAAATAAATAACTCTAAAATAAAATATTAAAGCTACTTATAGTGATTCACTTTTATACTTGAAGTGAAATACAATTTACAATTTTAGCTTGAACTTTTTCAAAAAAAGTAACAAAAGAGAGACCTAAACTCAAGACCTCTTACTTAATAAGACAATTTTTAACCAAATGGTCTGGCAAAACATATTTTATTGTATTGGAAGAGAATTTTTGTTTTTGTTGTTAAAGACGGCCTTGGAGAGGATGCTAAAAAAAAACTCTTTTCACACAAGATAAAAATTCCGCTTCTCAATCACAACAAAGGTTAGATCTCGGTTAGCTTACCCGGAAGATGTACATTTTCCTATATGTTTCTGATTTGACGAGATCGCATAGGCCGTGGGGAAAAGAGAATACATAGATCTAAAAGAGTAGCAACCCGAAAACAAATAATATGAAACTAAAATAAAACCAAAATAATACTCTACAAAAAATTTTAAAAATGTGTATTCAGGCTTTATACCTCCGGATCTGACTTAAATGGTCGTATCTTGGGCAAATGGAAACCTTTTCGAGTGAAACAAAAAAGTGTTCTTAACTGAAACGAGTGCTCCAGACGTAATGGAATAATTATCTTAGCCCATAAATGTACAAAAATGACAAAAAATATATATGATACAACCAGCTTCACGATCTCGATCTACAACATGAGCGGGTCTTCAAACAAGCTCTGACACTATGTTCGACAACACAGGTATTCCAATAGAGGACGAACACTTTAAGTAACCACTCACACAACCATATCAAAGATCAAAACACCGATGTTTTGATGTGGTAAAACCCCTACGGGGAAACATCCATGACCCCAAACAACGTGACCACTTGGAGCAGTTTATTAATGAAAAAGAAAATTATTACAGAGAGATTTTACAAGAAATTTTCTCACAATCGATCATCGGAAAATGACCCTCCATGCTATTTAAATAGATATTATGGACCAATCGTGTGTTAAGCCATAGATCAATGGTCATTAAGATCGAGGAGAATATGAACTGTTGGATCACTCTTTGTCGGGAACATATCGTGACCGTCGGATTTCCTAACTACAAATGCATACTAATGCATACTAAAGAAATAGACTAAGAAACACACTTTTACCCAACAACACATTAGACCAAGTAGATATTAACTAACTCCTAAGTGTCTAAATATCCTAACAAGACATACACCATCGGTTTGTTGATCCTAAAACAAGACATTCACATTAGTCAGCAATGTTTCCCCCCCTTGAAGTTTGCTATGTTAAATTATAAAACCATATAGAAAGCATCATGTTTATGAGTTTAGGCCCCATAGTGTCATTGTTACTTTGTGAGGTCAACTCTACATAATACTAGAGGTATCCCTAACTACTATAGTATCTCTAATCACGGTGAAGTAGTGCAGAAAAATAATATCTCAAATTGGGAGATTTGTCCTCTTCATGATTTGGTTGAAAGGTGAATGAAGATCACTGAGACCATCGAGGACATTGTAATGGGTTTCTTTAAATAGTAGAGGAAAGTGGACAAGATTGTAGAAGAATACAAAGATACATTTTCCTCACCTCCCAAGGTACCTCTACACTGTGAACTAAAGCATGCAATTTATTTGACACCGAGTGGCCCTTTATCTAATGATGTGATATAGAGACACTCTATTTTGGAGAATGAGCAGATCAAACACTAGATTCAAGAGATATTACAAAAGGGTATACATTTAACCAAGCTCCTCACCTTGCAAGAGCTCAATTGTGTTGGTTCAAAAGAAGAATGGAATTTGGAAACTCAATATTGATTACAGAGCCCTAAACAATATTGTTGTCAAGAATAGGCATCTAATCCCCCAGATTGATGATACTCTCGATCAGATCAAGGGTGCCAACTTTTTTAGTAATATTAATCTAAATTCAAGCTATCATAAGGTGATAATCAAGCAAACTAATGCATGGAAGACAATATTCAAGTCTAAAGAAGGTCTCTTCGAGTGGCTAGTCATGCCTTTCCACTCGACTAATTTCTAAACAATTTTCATGAAGATGATGGATGATGTCTTGCAACCATTCACCAATTCCTTTGTGGTCGTATATCCAGATAATATATTGATCTTCAATAGAAAAGGGGAGGAGCATCTAAAGTACATTTAGCAAGTGCTTAACACCTTGCGACAACACAAGTTATATGTAAATATGGAGAAGTTTCCATTCAACATGTAGAGAATTCAATACCTAGAATACATCATGGATGTGTATGATGTGCATGTATATCCATCCAAGATCTAAGTCATCTGTGATTGTTTATCCATAAAGACACTAATGGAGCTCCACATCTTCTTAGGCCTTGTTAACTTCTACCATAGGTTCATGTTGGGGTTCTCTCATATCACTTTTCCCTTGAGCCACATGATCAAGGATGGAACCAAAGCCAAGTTTGTTTGCATTGAGGCACAAAAGAAATAATTTGAGTATTTGAAACACCACCTCTGCTCGACACCAATCCTCATTTTTACAGGAATGAAAAAATCAATTGAGATCAAGAAAATTTACTTAGATATTTAGTTGATGTAGTCCTCACTCAACATGGACATCTAGTGGCCTATCACAACAAGACACTCTCTAACGCAGTTCATAGGTAACCCACATATGATAAGGAAATGTACTCCATTATGCAAGCATGTTGAAAATGGAAGCATTATATTCTAGGAAAGTAAACAATGATCGGCATTGACCACATGCCCTTGTAATTCATGTTGGTGCATAAAAAGTTGCAAAATGACCACCATCATAGGTGGTCCATGTGCCTTCAACAATTTAACTTGAACTTCAAGTACAAGAAGGGTACCACAAATCGAGTTGAATATTTCCTCAACCAACCTTCAGTTGTGGCATTAACCACAATTCTTAATTCTTGAGGACGCAAGACTTCCAAGTGGGCCTAGTTGTATGATAGAGATCCTAACTTCATTGCTACATATTATATACTAGGCACATGAAAATAAGTTTTATATTTTCACCTCCAAGATGAACTTCTACGCCATGACCATCTGTAGGTTCCTCCAAGTGAGCATGAGAAGTTAATTTGGGAGGTGCATTATAGTGCATTGGCAGGGCACTTCAATGTGGAGAAATAATGGCAGTAATGTAGAGGTACTCCTACTAGACAAATATCCATTAAGACATCAACTTGTATATCAGAGCGTGCATTTCTTGTACCATCGCTAAAATTTCCATCAAGAAGTAAGGATTATACACTCCTCTACATACTCTTGATAAACCTTGGGAGTCATTCTTTGTGGATTATATGTCATGGTTTCCCTCATCCAAGCATGGTAATTCTTGTGTATTTGTGGATGTTGATCGATTATCTAAGATGGCCATTTTGGTGACCTACAAGAAGAGTACCATAGCAGAAGTCACTGCTAAGATATTCTTTGAGCATGTTTGGTTTCATTTTGGGTTTCCACTAACCATTGTTTCATATAGGGATTACAGGTTCCTCGATACTCTTTGGTCTAGACTGTGGTCAATAATTGACACCAAGTTGATCAAATACATCACCTTCCACCTCCAGATTGATGGACAAACATAGTTAGTCAACAAGATGATTCATCATATCATTATAATGTACAATTCCAAGTATCCATGTGCATGGGATGAAAGTATTCCTTATGTTCAACATAACTACAACATAACCCTTCATAGTTCTATTGGCCACAACCCTTTTTAGGTGTGTCTAGAGTTCCAACCATTAGCCCCAATTGATGTAGCTTTTCTTATTGCATGTATATAGGAATAATCTTGCCATGCTCAAACCAAGGTAGAAAAATAAATTAAATTTGTTGAATGGATATAGCACATCCAATAGTAAGTTCATGATATTTTGTATAAATCCTACACCAAGCACAAGTAGCGACACGATCAACATCAGGTTTCACATAAGTTTCAAATTGGTCATAAGGTATGGTTACACTTACAAAAAACGTGACTCATGGGCCCCCACAAGAAGCTCAAACTTCTTTGATGTAGGCCTTACACCATCACCAAGGATGTGGGTGAGAATGCAACTTTTGAATTAAGTCACCCCACCTTTCCTTGGCTTACACCAGGTATTTAATATGGAGATACTTCGATCACATTTTCAACCTTTATTGGACACCTTAGAGGTGGCAGAGCACTTGGCTCCTACAAAACTCAACCTTGATTGCATTGAGTAGGCTATATTTAACCAAATCACGGACCCCAAGAAAGAGGGTACCCTCCAATAGAACATACCATTGTATCAGGTTGTCAAAGCAAGACATTTTCTTCAATGGGGAAAGTGGTTCACCAAGAATCGGATTGAGAAAAAATTTCCCCATCTAATGGAGGAACTTGATGCAATGGATACCATTACTTCATAAATAGGGACAAATGATCCAAGGGGCTATCGAGAGCCATCTTAGAAATGGTCCTAATTTTGACAATTTTTAGGTCTTGAATTTCCATCACATTTTTTAGGCTTTCCTATGCGTTTTTCGCCACAAATATGCACAAGCCGAGGGATTCAACTCAATTCTTTAATTTTTTTTCCAATGAGATAAGGAATACCTAAAACAGATAAATGATTGAAAACTTATGGTCCTAGCAAGGCTCTCCTTCCTCCAGAAAACTTAGATTCATCCAACTTAACGTTCCCACTCAACACTAATTTTGTTCTAGGGTTAGGGTTCTTTTACTAGTTAGGGTCTTTTTGGTATTTATAAAACACAATGTTAGCCTCTTGTTATGGGATTTTTTTTAATGGGTGTAGTCAACACATCTATTCTCAGAGATAAGATACCACCAATCTAGTTAGTTTTTTTTTTTTTTTTTCATATTACAAAGTTTTCACTATTTCATTCATTAATAAAGTTTGGATTTCATTGTATTATTGTGCTCTTTGTAATATATTTGTGTTATTTCCTTTGTTATCGCCATCTTTATTTCATTCTCAACATAATCCATGACAACCATTGCTAAATTTGTGCGTATTAAAATGGTTTCCCAAGCTGTAATATGTCATCCATCCTACAAAATTCCTTTTTCAATACTAATGGTATAATTAATCTTATGATTGAGATTCGCACCAAGTATTTATAGGAGTGGGCCATCTCTAAAGGTTGATTACTAAAAAAATTCAAAGTTGGTTGACTTTTTGTATTTTGGTATTATGATTTTGGTTTTATTGATGTTTACTATCGAATCAGATATATCACAAAATTCTTTAAGGACACTTAGTGGCTTTTAAAGGTCCCAAGATGGTTCACCAAGAGGATAATGTTGTCAACATATAAAAGTAGAATACTAATATAGTAGTGAAGGTTGGTGCCTTTGTACCTAACATCTTCTAAGTACATTTCCAAACTATCAATATAAATTCTAAAAAGGGTAGGGGATAAAAGACAACCTTGTTTCAATCCAATATTGCAATTAACATCCTCCAACCAACCTTGACTAATTTTAAGCTTGGCAATGACTTGTTCATAGAGTCTATAAATGACAAACCTAAGTTGAAATGGAATTCCTAAGTCTTCCATACAATTTAGAATATTTCCTCAGGGATGATGTTAAAAGATTTTTTGAGATCAACAAAGCAATCAAAAAGATCTTCTTTGTCATTACGACATTTTTTGACGATGATCATAAAAGTAAGGACATGGTAAATTATTAAGTATGTAGACATTTAATTCTAAGCTTGTTTTCATCCGACAATCTACTAATTTTCTTTCTTAATAGTTTAAAAAAACTTGGCCAATTAATGACAAATCATAATAGTTCTATAATTGGAAAGATTGTTGTTGTCTTGACTTTATAGATTGGTATGATGGAACTTTCCATCATTGTAACTCGGAAATTTCGATCTTAGAAAAGTATTAAACATGGTTAAATATCTCTATCATATGAGAGGGGTGAGGATAGACATTGGTGAACTAACAAGGAAAGTTGCACATTTACTAACCCCATCTATATATATCAGTGGGGTGTGACCTTGTGGATGTTTTGTGTTGGTAGATGCATCATGCCATGTGGAATCTCATTGTATGAGTGTATGCATTGTTTATGCACTGTATCAATTGTTGAAACACAATGTTGCATTGCTCAATAATATCCTTCACAAGTCTTTTGATGACTCTTATCCTCTTCCATACAACGGTGTCGAAGTACATGACTACATTTTATAATAAATCTAAAGTTTTAATTATAAATTAACCTTTTGATATATTAGGGTAACTTACTCTATAGTCTCATAGGGTTATAGAGAGTATAGAGAGTAGTATATTATTTTCATATATTTTGACAATATTGAATAATATTAATATTTTAATATATCATTTTAATAGATTAGTATAAATTAGTATAAATGATGAGAGAGCAAATATAGTTGAACATTGCACCAATAAGAATAAAATTACATAATTAATGTACATTCCATTTCTTACCTTGTAAAAAATATTCTTCAATCCTTCCATTTTTCCCCTTCTTCTTTTTAACTTCATAACACACCCGTGAAGAAGGATCCACATTGTCTACCTATAACTCATGAGTTGAGAGACTAGGAAGAAAAGAGGAGACCAATTCTTTATGGGAACCAGAGGTGTTAGCTTCATGAAACCACTTCATTCCCCCCAAAGAGACAAAAGGTACAACTTCCATTCTCGATAAGGAAAGATCAGTATCCTTGGCTTTCGCTTTATCCTCTGAGACAAGACAAGGTTCCCCAAGTGACACTTCTAGACAAGTAGGATCAGTCTTCTTAGAATACTATGTTTTTTTATTTTCTTCATCCCTTTTCTCTTCTTTCGCTGGCGGAAATGTCCAACTTTTTTATTTCAATTTAGCCCCTTTATTCTATGAAGTATGAAATCATGCACGATGATTAGAATCTTGTAAATGTCTCAAAATATGACGCATCCAACACTGGAATGTTGTATTCTCATAATCCAAGAGCCGATTCCATCTATTTTTTATTATCAAGAGTCATTTTGTTTGAAGGACCCTTATTGAGGTCAATTTCAACACAAAGTCGAGCATATGTGCATACTCTAGCTATAGCTATCTTGAAATTTGTTTTCATGTAACTACCCAAATTATTCCCAATATCCTCCATAATTGAGATATGACAAAAATATAATGGCAAATTGAAAAGAGAAATCCAAATTGGCATCTGAGTAACAAACATAGAGCTTGGATCAAATTTTGGGAACCAAGGAGTTATAAATAATCCCGTGCTTCCCCAAAACTAGGGACCCTCCTTTAAAACTTTCTTATAATTAGCATGATAAAAAAACTAAACTAAGAAAGAATGTTTTGAATAGAGAAATATCTCACAATTCTTTGTCCAAATCGAGTGAATCTATAGGTACAAATCTGATGAAGGAGGTTGATAACCATTAAATCTATATATAATAGTAACCGAATCATAGTTTTGAGGAAGAAAAGTGATCTTCGATGCTATGATCTCCACCAACATCTCGTCTTCCACTTTATCTACAATATAGGCACTAGGGAATGTAGATGAAGTAGTTGAAGTGGATAGTTTTTTATTTTTCGTTGCGTCCTTGAAGGACTGAGGTTTTGAAGTTGAAGAGACCCCAAGTCACATCACTCCTCCTCTTAATCACAATACCAAATGGATAGTTGAGTATTTGCATAAGCTATAGTTAGACAACGAAGATTGGTCTTCTAATTGTTTACCCTGAATAATGAGAAATTGTTTGTCGACATGAAATCCCTATAAAAACTCCAATTGGTGTTTTAAATCTGTCACATAATCATCTAAATTTACCCACAAAAGTATGGTATTTTGAGTGAAAGACTTTACCATCATTTGAAATATGTTATTTATCACAACAATTTCAACAAAAAAGGGAACTTGCGCTAACAAAATTAACGGGAGCAATATGCATCAAGTAATGGTGAATTTAACAATATATATCTCACATGTGGAGATGCTCCATATTTGACTATGTATATATTGATGTATATACCATTAAATGCACCATTGCATGGTGCATATGGTTTGTCATTTTTACACAACAATTGTGATGAAACTCCTTGAGTTCATTATTAACATGATTTGATGTGTGTTTCATGGAGGAGGTTAAATGTTCTTTTTTTCCACCACAAGTTTGCAAGAATTTGATGTAAACTTATATTTTCACTATAATCCAATGCAATAATGCATTAAGAAATTTTGACCAATTTTATATCAATCTAAATTTTCAAAAAATTATGAAAAAAATTATTAAAATTTTAACATGGTTTATCTCCAAATTCTTATATTAAAGGAAATTTACTACATGTTGATTGAACATCTCCAAATTTCACTATTTCAAATCAATTAATTAAGTATAAGGTAAAGGGCTCTCAACAATCTCACTTTCATGTTGATAACACATGTATTAAGTAGAGATTGAGTGCACATAATGATTAAGAACACGTGATTACTTATAAGAGGTTTCAAATTCAAATCCAAAAGAAAAGTGTGTACATATTGACCCCTTGTGATAAACCTAAAAATCCCCAATAGACTTCATAACACCTAGTTGCTAGAAGTCCCCAATAAAGTTTAGAACGCCACGTAATGTGTACCGTACATGCGGTCTTGATAACCGTTGGAGGAAAATTAAAACAAATAAAAAACAATTTATTCATTTCAAAACTCGGCGAGAATACGCGCCAAAACCGTCCGTCGCTTCCTCACCCTTGCGAAATCCTCCTTTCTATTTATTTCCAAGTCCCGTGGAGTCTTATTTTCAGTTGATTTCTCACCCTGCAATCCTACTTTCCATTCCCCACAGTGTCTGCCCCTTTAACCGTTAAAATGGAGAAATCCAACTCTAATTCGAACCAGGAAGCTCCCAAAACCTACCAGGTTTCGAATCGCGGCGATGCCGAAAGGCCAGATAATGAAATTCAAGGCAAAAATTTGAGCAAACCGCCTGCCGCCGAGCCTTATGCTTCCAATGGCAAACAACCCCCTCCTTGCAGATATTTCCGGCGGGTTTATCGTAGAAATGGTAGTGCTTCTCGATACCTCCATGCGGGATCCCAAACGTTGGACAGTTCTGCTGCCAATGGAACCAGTTCTGATGATCAGGTTTGCATTTAAGATGCAGTATCTACTAAAATGGGCCTTTCGTGATGTAAGAGGGCGAGCCTGGCTTTTATGTGATTAAATATCATATTGATTGGGATGATTTAGATTCCATGAAAGCTCTCTGAGCTTTTGCGAGTTTCTCTGCTATCTTTTAAAGAGAGGTTCTTATGTTAATGTTCCTTTCAGATATTTTGGCAACCCTCCTGTGGGAACATGACTTTTAATATTGCACTTCGGGTTAAACCTATGTACACGGAGATATATTTGGGGTTTTCAGTGGATTTTATAAAATAGAGCATAAGAATAAATTATTTTAATGTCCACGAAGCTAACAATAGCTTATGGGACAGATCGCCTCACACACTGATTTATGCATTTCAGCCATTTTCCTGTTCGGCTTGATGATGAGCTTTCCCGATTTCTCCATTGTCCCCTCACTGAATAAATTATTCCAAGAGCTAGCTCTCAAGATACTTACATAACTGCCCCTGCTGTCTTTGAAAGCTTCACACTCTAAAATGAAATGTTTTTTCTGTTTTCATTTTGGTCTTTTCCAACACCCAGTTTCACAAAGGAGTTTATGAGAATTGGTTCTTAATTGGGCAATAAGCATTTTGGCCCCTATGTACGTTTTTTTATGATGATTGTAAGTGGGGTTAAACTCTTCAATATAATACTCTTTCTTTCTCCCTAGCACTTTATCCTAGGCTCGCTTGTGGAACCTATCAATAACAAAAGCCTTTATCTCTTTATTGTTCGTAGAGCACCTCTTCAAGTGAATATCCCATTTACTAAGCCATTTAATATTTTTCCACATCCACATCTTCTTTCTTTTGCACAATATGTCATTGCAGACAACCTTAGGCCACCGACCGTCTTCCATTTTCTGAATTTTTTTTAGATATCTTATGAGACGCGCCATTGCAATTGCTTCAATAGGAGCAACCCCCATTTCACTTAGCATGATATCATATGGAACTAAACTTTTAATTTTAAACTTGTTTGTAATCAAACGATTTTGAATCTTCTCAATTTGTTTCCACTGTAAGTCAGAAGTACAGTTGGCCCACACTTCACAACCATAGAGAACCACCAGATCATTAAAATCCCAAAGAGAGTTTGCATAGTCTTCCAATCCCATAGCTTTGAATCTTTTCACCTATTTTGGAAAGAATAGAACACTTTCCAACCTCCCAAAGTTCTTTTCTTTCTACAATATTCTCAACTTAGATTTTTGTTGAAGTCAATTCCAAGGTATTTGTAATATGCCACTTCATCAACAATGTTGCCTTCAAAGTAGAACTCATGTTGATTGTGTTTTTGTTTTCTTTTGCTAGAGAAAATTACCACTTTCGTCTTTCTAGTATTGAATTAGTGCTCAAGGGAGATTAAACGTTCTTGCAACCCAAGAGCATAGTTAGCAATCAGAATAAGGTCATCTGCATACAAAATAAGCCTTATCACAAACTCGCCCAAAAGAGCACCATCACCCTCCTGAAAGTTTAACCACTCTTCAAGTTTGTCTATTGTAACACCTTGTTTCCCCCAGTTTGTAAATATAACTATATTGGCCAAGAAACTATGGCAAACTCAAATGTGTGAATGTTTGATTTGATGGACCTTTGTATAAAAGGTTGATGAATGTAAATTATGTTATTTTAATAGAAAATGGATAAGAGTTGCATGACTGTTGGAAATGGGATGTGCTAAAAGAGACCATAGATGTTATGAAATAGATGGTGGAGAAGACCAGGAATGGTTGCGTTAACCTCCACCAAACCAGTACTTTGCTGAATTTAATTGCTCAGAATCAGAACAACCCTTTGACCCAGGAATGAATTACAGTCAGGCTGGTAGGTGGAAGACCTCCTCAAGAGTTAATGAGGGGATGGGGCAGACTGCCCATCAGTAAGGCTTCCAGACCTGACCACGGACTGAGAATTCGGGCCACACACAATCTTGCTGGAAAAGGCAAGAAAAGAAGGCGTGGGGGTCAGAGAGAAAAATCTGCAGAGAGTGCAGAGACAAGAAACTGAGCTCTCAGATTCGAGGGAGAACTGTGAAAAGAGTGTGTTCTGATCGCGGGAAATAGAGACTGAGCCGGGAGAAGGAGAGTAACCTTCATCCCTATCTATTTATGTGTCGAAATAAGAGATTCATTCAAAAAACATCGTGGTCTAGCTCGGGGGTGGCTAGTGGTAAATCTGTTAGGAGTGACTGAGCCTATGGTTGGGTGGAAACAGACACCCCTTCCAGCAGTCGCTTCACGTTATCTAGTTTTGATAAGTGTTTTCATACTCTATGCGTTGAATTGGGAATTAATGGTTGCATGCATGTATTTACTTATCTATAAATGGTTTCAGTATTGAAATGGTTAAGTTATGTGTATACGTTAGCTTCCTTGAGAACTCATGCTTTTGTTTTTCCCGTATGCTCCAATTTAACTCTCGAAGGTGTTTTCTCCGGGGAATTACCTCACAGCTTCGGAGTTGGAGCAAGCCTCTTGGCACTGCTACCAATTCGGTAGCCTCACGAGTTTACTCCACCCTATTTCAGAACTTAAAAGTTTTGTGAATTAAGAAGGCGTTTCCTTCAAACCAACAGCCTGATAGACCTTGAACTCACGCCGACGGCCTTAACCAAAACCCGGCTAAGAGTAGAGCTCATAACCCAAGAGTCATATGAAGGTCGATGTGACCTGGGTCTAGGAACCCTACGTTAAGCCCGAAAAGAGCTAGCTCATAATGGTTTCGAAGTTTCAGGAGTTCGACGCCATGGGATGTCAAACTTCATGATAGTCAAAGTTACCCGAACTCCCTGAGTAACAAGAGTCGTATATGAATCAAG
The DNA here is from genome assembly GCA_009831015.1 of Picea engelmannii. Taxonomy (NCBI): domain Eukaryota; kingdom Viridiplantae; phylum Streptophyta; class Pinopsida; order Pinales; family Pinaceae; genus Picea; species Picea engelmannii. The sequence goes on from ML819295.1 coordinate 58,106, forward strand.
AGCATGACAAGAGGAGATGAATGTGAGCCATTCATCGGGAGGAAAACCTATATCGATCTTCAGATTGACTCTAAGACCCATTGGAGTTAACGAATCAAACACCAGCCACTCTATTATATCGATGGTTGGGAATCATTGCGGAGCGTGAAGGTGAAATTAACGGACATGCTAGTTCACGGCCCACAATTAACCAATGTCGTTGATCTCATTGGGGTGGAAGATCAACGACCACGATTAGACAGAGTCGGGCGAGCACTTCCCAAATTGCAGATATTGGGCCCCACAATCGCTGTGAACTGTCGATCTATGAACAAAGATCGATGGTCAAGAATCATTGCGGAGTGTGAAGGTGAAATTAGCAGACATGCTAGTTCATGCCCTGTAATCAACCAACGTCGTTGATATTTTTGGGGTGGAATGTCAATGACCATGGTTAGACAGATTTGGGCGAGCAATTTCCAGATTGCGGAGATTGAGCTCTGCAATCGCAGTGAACCATCGATCTGTGAACATAGATCGATGGTTGGGAATCATTGCAGAGCGCGAAGGTGAAATTAGTGGGTGTGCTAGTTCACGGCCCACAATCAACCAATGTCGTTGACCTCGTTGGGGTGGAGGATCAACGACCACGATTAGACCGAGTCAGGTGTTGAGTTTTCATAGCATTAGGTTAAGCATGAAGTTCATTCCATTTTAACAATTAACCATAACCATAAATGTTGCAGCAACCAAGATCACATGAAGAATCACCATGCACAAGAATACAAGATATATCCTGGGAAACCCTTCTCAAACAAGGGAGAAAAACCCAGCCTAATCCTTTGCTATAATATTCAAGAGAAATACCTTTACCACCAGGAATATCCTAGCACACAGGAGGGTGCACAAAACCCTAGAAATCTAGCAACCAAGAGAGGTGCACAACTTTCACCAAGAAGTGTACTTGCTGAAATTTCAAAAACTCACAAGTGTGTGTATATCTACAATGAAAGATTTCATCTTACTTATATTAGACTTGTCATGTCAACTAAAGTGTTTATTGGCACAATAGGGCCGATCTCACTTAAGACATATTAATTATTTATTATTATAATAATTAATATTAATATTACTATTAATTATCTTTTATAGTTTATCTTTAGACACAATAAGATAGGACCAACATGTACCCTTTACACAATAACTAGGGTTACAGGTAGGTCTGAATCTTGAACAACGTATAGCAAAGGATATGATACACCCACTCGTGCTCATCCACTAGGGGCACATCCATAGGGATGTAATGGACTTGATTCACTGCATCACACAGATGAACCAGGTCTTCACATGTGCACCTGTGCTCGTCCACATGCATGTATGCTCTCCGATAAAGAGCAAGCATGTTGGGGCCCCGCAATCACTGTGAACTATAGATTGGTGACAAAATCGGTATTGGCCAGATCATGACCGTGAAGACCTGAGGGAGGTTGAAATATTATCAGACCAGAGCGACGAGGCGTAGTGATGCCATTCATGGTGACGTGGATTTAAGATTGATGAGCCACGTGCCACTTGGATTCATGTGCATCACATACCCTATAGCCACTTTTGAATGCGATAAGTTTCATCCCATGTGAGGGCACGTGTCTCCCTTGACCCAGCTATGTGTTAGCCCCTGGCACATTCATACCTTGCCCATGTGGTTGGTGAAATGACTGGGATTCTGAAAGTATGGGACTTTAGGACTCTAGAGGATTCAAGGTACTTCGAAAATCCTCGAAGTGCCAAAGTGTTGGAGTAGATCCTAGTTGTTGGCATAGGAAGGCACGTGGCAGTAGATCGTTAACTCCAGAGAAGAGCACTCCAGAGGAACACAAGGAGTGAATTCCCAAAGTGTCGAAGGCCATCGGAATAGTCTGTTGGAAGGGGATGCATGGCGCTCGATCTGTAACTTCGGGTATGGATTACTTCGGAGCAAAAGGGCATTGGAGTGTTTGAAACTCCCAAACGTTGAAGTCCCGAAGTAGATCACAACTTTCGATCATGAGGGATGCATGGCAGTCGATCTATAAATCCAGGTACAGAGTACTTCGGGGAGAAAATACTTTGGAGAGTTCGAAACACCTGAATGTCGAAGTCCTGAAGTGAATCAGGGCCGTCAAAACCTCTGAGGACACACAACATCGGATTGTCAACTTCGAAGATTGCTCACTCCAGAGGATTCGCACGGTGGTTGTCTTAGCGTCTGGGCATATCCCGCGGTCATATGCGAGTATAGATGAATGGAAGAACCCAAAGAACTTGGGAAAGGATATGTACCATCTCTGAGCTCAGTTCGAAGCATGGAGACCGTGGTTGCAAAGCTCTAGAAGAGAAGAATGGAATAGAGACCCGGAATGGGGGTTTTGATTTTCTTAAGAAGAACAAAATTTTGACGCCCCACCATGGGTGTGGTACAAATTGGTATCAGAGCATGGTTACAACACTTGGCCTGCTTGGAATCATGGATGAGTCGCTTAGAAACCGTTTTTAAAGAAAACCTTAAGGGTGACACCCTACCTTACCTTTTTCCTAAATAATATGGTTAAACTATTACTAAAGAAAAGAATGAAAAATTTCTACTATGTGCGTGTATTTAAGAAAAATGAACTATGTGTTGCTCATGAACTAATAGAATGTTAGCTAACAACAAGTGTTTTGTCAGCACTCTAGCAGTTAGTGAATCATGGGAAACCAAAAGAATAAAAGATGGTGACGCACCATGTAGTGGGGGATGGCTCCCACAATAGAGACGAAGAGTCTGATGAGAGGAGGGAGGTGGAGACCCCTCCGGATCTAGATGAAACTGTAAGGAGCCTTATGGTTGAATTACATAGTTGCAAGGCTAACAATGAGAGATTGATAAAGGATCAAGAGAAACAAACGGAAATCAATGCAGTCTTGCTGCAGAGCTTATCCGATATACAAAGGCAGCTGTAGCATGGACCTGCAACCAGTCATGTGGATTGATGACATATAGAGAGAAGTTAAAGTACACCTAAAATATGAAAACGTGGTTCCCTAAGTAGCCACACAGGGAGAAGTACCTCGAGGAAGGCCCAGCCTAGAAGAAAGGGATTCTAATTGGGAGAGTCCTCTAGAAAGGGAACTGGCAACTTCGAGGGATCTTCTAGTAGCAAAACTAGCTCACATTCTCAGAAGAAAGGAAAGAAGTGAAAGCATTCCAAAAGTCATGACCCTGAAGATTTCAAGAAATCCAAACCACCCTCTTTCAATGGAGAGATTGAGAAAGGGGAAGAGGCAGAAGCTTGGTTTCTTGGTTTAAAGAAGTACTTTAGAGTTCATGATTATTCTGAAAACTTGAAGGCTCAAATAGACATCTTCAACTTGAATGGAAATGATTCCATTTGGTGGGAAGATATTAAGAATGTGAAAGGAATCCATGAAAAAGACTTATCATGGGAAAAATTTGAGAAACACTTCAAGAGAAATACTTCGATGGGAATACTAAGGAGTTCTATGAACTCAAGCTGGGACAACTCATCATAGAGGAATATATCAATAAATTCCTTGAATTGTTGAGGTATGTACCCTACATAAAAGATGAAAAGGTAAAAGTCCAACGATTTATTAGTGGGTTACCTCATACCTATCGGAAAAGAATTGATTTTGATGAGCCAAAGACCTTAGAATACACTATCCAGAAGGCAAGGTATTGTTATGAACAGTTCGGGCATTAGACAGAACCTCGCGAGGATTGGAAGAAAAAGAGTAGTTCGGGGTTCAATAAGAATGGGTTTAAACCCTCGATATTTAAGAACTATAGGAAGGATTCAAGGGTGATCCTTCCTACTCGAAGCATGTATTAGCATAATTTCCCCTCCCAGAGTGGAAATAAACCTTTTGGATCAACCCCATGAAAGACTGATAACCCAAAGAGAGAACCCTTGAAATGTTGGGGTTGTGGAGAAGGGAATTTGCTGAGGGATTTCCCACATGGACAATAGAACAATAGGAGAATCTACAACATCCAAGAAGCTACCATAGTCAATGATGTGGCTAGGATCATGCCACAGATTTATGTGGCTTTGGATAATAAACAAGCTGACAACCAAGCTTCAGTGGTGGAGATGGAAGGTATGATCATCAACCGTCTAGTTTCTATTGTAATTGACCTTGGTTCTAATTTGAGTTATGTGGCCCCTCAGACTGTTGATAAGCGTAAACTACAACCAATTAGACATGTTAAACCATGGTTGGTACAACTAGCCACTGGAACCAAAAGAAAAGTAACATAGGTCATACCAGCTTGCCAATTCATCATGGATGTATTGCCCACCCAAGTGAACCTTAACATACTTCACCTAGGATCTTATGACTTGTTGATTGGTATGGATTGGTTGGTTGCTTATAAAACTAAGTTGGATTTTTACCATAAAACTTTAGAATGTGTAAATGAAGAAGGGGGAAAGATGACCCTCCAAGGGATTCAAAAACCTGTTTCAGTGAGACAAATATCAACCCTTCAAATGAAAAAGTATTGCAAAAAGGGATGTCCTCTATATGCAATACAGGTGTTGGAATCTGTTGAGGATGACAAACTGAACCTAGAGGACCACCCCATATTAAGAGAGTATAGAGACATGTTCCCAGAAGAGGTACCGAGTTTACCTTTGAGAAGAGACATTGACTTCTCTATAGAACTTGCACCAAGAGCAGTGTCAGTGTCTAGGACACCCTATAGGATGAGTACACCCGAGCTAGTTGAGATCAAGCTACAACTAAAGGAAATGATGGAAAAAGGCCACATCTAACCCAATGTGTATCCATGGGGAGCATCATCCTTGTTTGTGAAAAAGAAATATGGCACACTCCGACTGTGCATAGATTATAGACAACTCAATAAGACAACCATAAAGAACAAGTACCCCTTACCAAGAATCGATGACTTGTTCGACCAATTAGGGGGTGCTTCCATTTCTCAAAGATTGAATTGAGGTATGGATACCATCAAGTCTGAATCAAGTATGAAGACATCCACAAAATGGCCTTCAGGACAAGGTATGGTCACTATGAATTTGTGGTGGTGCCATTTGGACTAACCAATGCCCCCGCCACTTTTATGTTCTTGATGAACAATGTACTCAACAAATTCCTATACAGATTTTTATTGGTTTTCATTGATGATATCTTAATCTACTCCAAGAACATAGAAGAGAATGAAGAACATCTTAGGCTTGTACTTCAAGTACTAAGAGAGCATCAACTCTACGCTAAGCTTAACAAGTGTGACTTTTTCCAGAAGCAAGTACATTACTTGGGCCATGGTATTTCTGAAGAAGGGGTGGCAGTAGACCCCGACAAGATCATATCTATTATGGAATGGCCTACCCGAAAGGATGTATCTGATATCAGATCCTTTATGGGTTTAGCGGGATATTATAGAAGGTTCATAAAAGGATTTTCCAAGATTGGTTTTCCAATCACTGCCCTCCAGAAAAAGGGGTTAAATTCACTTGGACATAAGAATGTGAAGAAAGATTTTAGGAACTAAAATACCTTCTGACCCATGCACCCTTGCTGAAGATTGCAGACCCTAAGAATGACTTCATCATGTGTACAGATTCCTGCAAGGAAGGACTCAAAGGAGTCCTTATGTAAGAGGGACGTGTAATTTGATATGCACCCAAGAAATTGAATGAGCATGAAATCAATTATGTGACCCATGATCTAGAGTTGGCTGCCATGGTGCATGCTTTAAAAATTTGGAGGCATTACCTCTCGGGTAGGATATTTGTACTTATGACAAACCATTGTGGGTTGATTTACCTGTTTGATCAACCAAAACTCAATGCTAGGCAAGCTAGGTGGATGGCTCTCCTTAGTGAGTTCGATTTTGAAATCAAGCAAATCAAAGGGAAGAAAAATGGGGTGGTTGATTCCCTTAGCAGAAGAGTGAAAATGATTCACCTGGCAGCAGTAGGCACCTGTAAAACGGATGTCGGGGAAAGAATAAGGAATGCACAAGAAACATATGCATTATTCAAGACCATGAACTCATACCTAAGGCAAGAGCCTACATGGATAAAGTATGCAGGCTATCAGAGGCTTGATGAAGACATGTTGAACTACATGAACAGATTGTATATTCGAAGTTGTGACGACTTGAAGAGGTTCATAATGGATGAACTACACAAGAGACCATATAATGGTCACCCATGATATCAAAAAATGATCACGACCACTAGGAAACAATTCTATTGGCCTAGACTGAAAAGGGACATAACCGACTATCTAGCTAAGTGCCTAGAATGCCAACAAGTTAAGGCAGAACACTAGCACCTAGTAGGGTTGTTACAACCTCTACCAATTCCAGAATGGAAATGGGAAACCATTTCCATGGATTTCATCATCGGATTATCGATATCGGCTAAGCATAATGATGCCATCATGGTAGTGGTGGAAAAATTGAGCAAGTCTTCTCACTTCGTTCCTGTCAATTTGACTTGCAAGGAAATAGTTATTGCCAACATCTTCATGAAGGAGATATTCATACTGCATGGCATGCCTAGAGGGATTGTATCCAACAGAGACACAAAATTCACTTCAATCTTTTGGAAATCCTTGATGGTTGGTCTTGAGACTAAATTGTTGTTTAACACAGCCTATCAGCCCCAAATTGATGGACAAACAGAAAGAGAACCAAATATTAGAAGACATGTTAATGATGCATGCAATACATTAGCCTAAGAAGTGGGAATACTACCTTCCATTGGTAGAATTTTCCTACAACAACGGTTATCAATAGTCACTAAAGATGATCCCTTTTGAAGCCCTCCATGGTAGACAATGAAAAATTCCCATCAGTTGGAGTAATCTAGTGGATAGAATTACAATCGGACTAGACATGCTGAAAGAAATGGAGCAACAAGTGATTCAGATAAAACAAAACTTGAAAATTGCTCAGTATAGACAGAAGAGCTATGCCGACTGAAAGAGAACCCCCAAAGAGTTCAAGACATGAGACCATGCCTATCTCAGAGTTAGACCCAAGAAGAGTTCCCTGAGAATGGGAGCTTGTGCCAAGATGGAACCTCGTTATTGTGGACCCTTTGAAGTCTTAGATAGGGTGGGACCTGTAGCCTATAGGATAGCACTCCCTCCCATAGTAAAGACACATAATGTTTTCCATGTTTCATTATTGAAGAAATATGTACATGATTCTAATCATATAATTGACTGGTCTATGATCCAAGTGGATCTGGAGGGAGAATTCATACCAGAACCTCAATGCATACTAGACAGGAAGGAAACCTCACTCAAGAACCAAACCATTGCACAAGTCAAGGTGCAGTGGAAAAACTTTGGCCCAAATGAGGCTACGTGGGAAATCGAGGATGCCACGAGACAAACATATCCAATTTCGTTTACTTCTGTATATACATAGCCTATTGACAAATAGAACATCGAGGACAATGTTCCTTTAAGGGGGAGGGAATTGTAACACCCTTTTTCCCCCAGTTTGTAAATATAACTATATTGGCCAAGAGACTATGGCAAACTCAAATGTGTGAATGTTTGATTTTATGTACCTTTGTATAAAAGGTTGATGAATGTAAATTCTGCTATTTTAATAGAAAATGGATAAGTGTTGCATGACTGTTGGAAAGGGGATGTGCTAAAAGAGACCACAAATGCTATGAAATATATGGTGGAGGGGACCAACAATGGTTGCGTTAACCTCTATCGCACCAATACTTTGCTAAATTTAATTGCTCAGGATCAGAACAACCCTTTGACCCAGGAATGAATTATAGTTAGGCTGGTAGGTGGAAGACCTCCTCAAGAGTTAATGAGGGGATGGGTTATATTTCCCATCTATAAGGCTTCCAGACCTGACCACGGACTAGGAATTCGGTCCACACAAAAACTTGCTGGAAAAGGCAAGAAAGGAAGGCATGGGGGTCAAAGAGGAAAATATGCGGAGAGTGCAGAGACAAGAAACTGAGCTCTCAGATTCGAGGGAGAACTGTAAAAAGAGTGTGTTCTGATTGCGAGAAATAGGGGTTGAACCAGGAGAAGGAGAGTAGCCTTCATCCCTATATATTTATGTGCTGGAATAAGAGATTCAATAAAAAATCATCGTCGTCTAGCTCGGGGGTGGCTAGTGGTAAAACCGTTAGGAGTGACTGAGCCTATGGTTGGCTGGAAACGAGCATTCCTTCCAACAATCGCTTCACATTATCTGATTATGATAAGTGTTTTCATACTCTATGCGTTGAATTGGGAATTAATGGTTGCATGCATGTATTTACATATTTATAAATGGTTTCAGTATTGAAATGGTTAAGTTATGTGTATACATTAGCTTCCTTGAGAACTCATGCTTCTATTTTTCCCATATGCTCCAGTTTAAATCTTGAAGGTGTTTTCCCTAGGGAGCTACCTCATAGCGCTGGAGTCGGAGAAAGCCTCTTGGCATTGCTACCGTCTTGGTAACCTCACGAGTTTACCCTGCCCTGTTTTAGAACTTAAAAGTTCTGTGAATTAGGAAGGCATTTCCTTCAAACCAGCAGCCTGAGAGACCTTGAACTCACACCCACGACCTTAAACAAAAACTGACTAAGAGTAGAGCTCATAACCCGAGATTCATTTGAAGGTCCATGTGACCTGGGTCTAGGAAACCTATGCTAATCTTGAAAGGAGCTAGCTCATAATGCTTTCAGAGTTTTGGGAGTTCGACGTCATGAGATGTCAAACTTCACGGTAGTCAAAGTTACTTGAACTCCATGAGAAACAAGAGTCGTAGATGAATCAAGAACCTAACAAGAGGAGATGAATGCGATCTATTCATTGGGAGGAAAACCTATCTCAGTCATAAGATCGACTCAAAGACCCACTAGAGTCAACGAATCAAACACCAACCACTCGATTAGATCGATGGTTGGGAATCATTGCGGTGCACGAAGGTGAAATTAATGGAAATGCTAGTTCACGACCCACAATCAACCAACCCTATTGATCTCGTTGGGGTGGAAGATCAATGACCACGATTAGACAGAGTTAGGTGAGCAATTCCAAGATTGCGGAGATTGGGCCCTGCAATCGGTGTGAACTGTCGATCTATGAACAAAGATCGATGGTCGGGAATCATTGCGGAGTGCGAAGATGAAATTAGCGTACATACTATTTCACGGCCCGCAATCAACCAATGTCGTTGATCTCATTAGGGTGGAATATCAACAAACACGATTAGATAAAGTCGGGCAAGCACTTCCTAGATTGCAGATATCGGTCCCCACAATCGTTGTGAACCGTTGATATGTGAACATAGATCGATGGTTGGGAATCTTGTAGAGTGCAAAGGTGAAATTAGAGGATGTGCTAGTTCACGACCCACAATCAACCAACTTCGTTGACCTCGTCGGGGTGGAGGATCAACGACCATGATTAGACCGAGTTGGGCGAGTACTTTTCAAATTGTGGAGATTGAGCTCTTCGATAAAGAGCGAGAACATTGGGGCCCCGCAATCACTGTGAACCATCGATCGGTGAAAAAATTGGTATTGGCCGGATCATGACCATGAAGACCCGAGGGAGGTTGAAAGACAATCATACCAGAGTGACGAGGTGTAGTGACGCCATCCATGGTGACTTGGATTTAAGTTTGACGAGCCACATGCCACTTGGATTCATGTGCATCACATACCCTATAGCCCCTTTTGAACATGATACGTGTCATCCCAAGCGACGGTACGTGTAACCCTTGACCCAACTACATGTCAGCCCCTGTCACATGCATACCTTGCCCATGTGGTTGGTGAAATGACCAGGATTCTGGGAGTGTGGGACTTCAAGACTGCAGAGGATTCGAGCTGCTTCAAAAATCCCTGAAGTGTTGAAGTGTCAGAGTAGATCCTAGCCGTTGGAATAAGATGGCACATGGAAGTAGATCATTAACTCCAGAGAAGAGAACTCTGGAGGAACACGAGGAGTGAAGTCCCAAAGTGTCGAAGTCTATTGGAACTGTCAATTGGAAGGGGATGTGTGGCGCTTGATCTGTAACTCCGGGTACAAAGTACTTCGAAGGAAAAAGTCATTGGAGTGTTCGAAACTACTGAACGTCAAAGTTCTGAAATAGATCACAGTCGTCAATCATGAGGCATGCGTGGCACTCAATTTATAACTTTGGGTATAGAGTACTTTGGGGAGAAAATACTTTGGAGTGTTCGAAACTCCTGAACGCTGAAGTCCCGAAGTGAATCAGGGTCATCAAAACCTCTGAGGACACGTGGCATCGGATTGTGAAATTCATAGATTTGCCACTCCGGAGGATTCGCACGATGGTTGTCTTGGCGTCTGGGCATAACCCAAGGTCATATGCAAGTATAGATGGATGGAATAACCCGAAGAACTTGGGAGAGGATATCTGCTAGTTCTGATCTCGGTTTGAAGCATGGAGACCATGGGTGGAAAGATCTAGAAGAGCATAATGGAATAGAGACCTCGAATGGGGGTGTTGATTTTCTTAAGAAGAAAAAAAATTTGACGCCCCACCATGGGTGTGTTACATCTATATATAAACCAAAAAGGGTAAGGGACAATGGACACCCTTGCTTGACCTTGATATCACTCCTAAAAATTTCAGAGAAACCAACTGACGTTTTGATTTTGACTTTAACCTCCTCATATAGCCTATGGACGGCTGATCTAAGATGCATAGGAATCCCAAGTTCCTCCATTCTATGCCAAAGCTTATCTCTAAGGACTATGTCAAAAGATTTTTTGAAATCGACAAAGGAACAAAAGACTTCCTCTTTTTTCTCCCACACTTTTTTAATGATGTGCCTTAGAGTTATACCATGATTAATCATTGAGTGTTTAGGTATGAAACCTGCTTTCCATTTAGCCCGCTTATCTCTTTCTTCCGCCCACTTGCTGATTCTATTTTCCAGCATACTTCCAAATAACTTTGCAAACAAGGGGTTTATCATTATAGTCCTATAGTTGGAGGGATTGTTGAAATCCCCACTCTTGAAAAGTAGTATTGCTAGACTCGTTGTCCAATCTGTAGAGAATCCTTGCTGAATGATGTTGTTGAAATTTTTCATCATGTGAGGTGCAAGAGTTTTTGAACCCCATTTGAGATAATTTTCTTGGAGTTTGACTAAATATTTTTCTTTTTGTTACACCTCAAAATTACTCACTTTGATAGTGTCGCAAGTGTCACCATTACAAGTGTTGTAAGTGTCGCAGCTTGTCCGCAAGTGTCGCATATTGACTATAAGTGTTGCAAGTGTCACAAACATCATACTGCCATCTTGCCTATGTCGTGCCTCTAACGGCATCACAAAGACACTTAAGAATGTTAATGTTTATGCCATTATTATAGATGTTTGCATTTCATTAGATAACAATAGCATAATCCAAGATCACTGAGAAATACACAATCACAAGAGACACAACATTTATCCTGGGAAACCCTCTAGGGGAAGAAAACCCAACAAAACTTCCTTAATATAGATAGCCAATACAATTCCAAGAGATCTCTATGCTAATACAGAAAGTCCTCTCCAAGATATGCGCCACTCTCTCTCTCCTTTGCTGGTAACAGATCAGAACTTGTCTCTCAAACTGAGCAAGTGAGTTGTGTTTAAGTGAGGTGCTAGCCTCCTTTATTTATACAAGTCTAGCATGTGTGAAGCATCTCTTCACTGGCAGGGCCGACTACTCAAACTGGGTGGGTAAACCCACCTTCATTATATTTCTGGGTCTCTTTAATAACTGTTGGGGCCAACTTCTTATTCTACCTATTACAATTGTCTTTTGACCAATCTGCAAAAGGGGATTTGGTCTTATTACAATAAACGACATGATCAATCCACAATGGGGATTGATCCTATGAATAATATATCAATAATAATAAGAATACACTTTGCAGTTACAATATTTCAACACTCCCCCTTAACAAAAAGGGTATTCTTCAACAACATCATGCGAGAGAGAGAGGACAACATCATCAACAACATCATGTGGGAGGACAACATCATCAATATCATCTTGGTTGGCGTATCAATAAATCATCGGAAGTTTTCTTCATCGGCAACATCATCATTCTCAAAGCAATGCCATCATCATCTATATCAATATGTATTAGTATAAAAACTGATACATCATCATCATCACAATAAAAGACTGGCTTTATGTCACAAATGTCAAGCCGGAAGCTCAGTACTTGTCTCATCTCATCATCTTTCTTTACGTCATAACACTCAAGCTAGAAGAAAGATACTTGTCCTCCCTTACGTCACAACCATTAGGTTGGAAGCAGGATACTAGACTGGCTTTACGTCACAGCTCTCTAGCTGGAAGCTCAGTACTAGTCTCTCATCGTCTTGCTTTACGTCACAACACTCAAGCTGGAAGCAAGATACTCGTCCTTCTTTACATCACAACCATCAGGTTGGAAGTGTTAGCTATTATTCTTGTCACGAGTTCGAGAAGCATGCGGGTCTGCAAGTTGTGCAAAATGCTCGAGCCCAGCTCGGGAGAATTCTTGTTTTTCCAAGTAACATGTCAAGCGAGTGTGCGAAGTTTTTCCATAGGTAGCCGAGATCCGTCCACGAAGCAGATCAAAGGTTATCGGGATCTCGGAGTTGCCATTTTACCCGACATTTAGCAGCAAATAATTCTCTTCTGTTTGAAGGATGAATATAGGTCGTCCAATCTAATGGCGCGTGTCGCAAGAGCTGGTCATCTCGGCGTTTCGCCTGTCGCGACTCATACACGCAAAGAACAGCTCCATTATTTCACGAGACGCGAAGTGTCGAGAGCATCCAGGAACTCGAGCCCACAGAAGTGTTGAAAAGATCAGAGCCGTCCATCAGCAGAGACACGTTGCAAGAGATCCCACAGAGTCGGGGATCGGGGAACTGAAAGTCCCACGCACATGGCAGCAGGAATCGCAATATCCCGATACACAATTTCCCGATGGATCTAAGAACTGTAGTGGGGGACAGGTGTCGGAGAATCAATCCTTGTAAGGAGATAGCGCCAAGTGGCATCCGCGCATCGGCAATCGGAGGATCGCGAGTCTCAAGGAAATTTGTATCGAAGCATCGAAAGCACCGAAACCCCGACAGAGATTTAGCTCTAGTCATATAAGAGGTCGTCATATGGACCACAGCGTAGCCAGGATGGCTAACCTATACTCGCGCTCATCGGAGAACCGGTGATCGGGAGTTCATAGGGTCAAGAACTCTTGACAACAAGGAACGCGAAACCCCGAAACCCGATATAGAGTCTGGAAAAGGTCACAGTGAAGTTTAGAAAGCCATGAGGAAAAAAGGAGAGACCTGTGGGCTGAGTCGGGTGTCCATCAAGGATTCCACTCAGGGATCCAAGAAATTTGCTTCGGTTCAGCAGAAAGGAGAAAGAAGGGTAGGTGAGGCCTCACGTCACCCATTTATTGTAGAAGATGGAGGTCCTGACTGAAGTATTACTCAGGACGGTCCCTTGTATCAGTTTTCTTCAGGAAAATCACACCGAGTCTCCAACTCACCAGAAGAACCTGCACATGCCAATTCAATATTCAAGGGGCTCAGCTACCCCCTGGTGCGAGCCATGCTGAGTTAAAGAGGCGTGTGATAGGGGAGAAGACGACAGATTTGACTAAGGCAGACTGACAGCCTACCCTGGTAGATAAGCCCCTCATTGTCAAGCATTGAATTCATGATATGATCGCGCTTTCAGTGGGGGAGTCAGTTCCAAGTATATGTAGGCGTTTTCGCCATTTTGTAAAGGATTGATGGTTGAGCAGAGCTCCCAGCTGTAAAGTTTTAATGAAGCATTGTTGTTCTAGTTATGTATGAGCTTTGGAGACTTCTTGCCTTATGGATGCCAGTTTCTTTCATATCTTTGTTTACACTGTGTTAGAGCAGATCGGAATTGGAGGATCCAGTCGAGTTGTAGCTATTATAGGATGATGTTGTAATGGATCACTGTAATAGTTACGGAGCCTCTAATCAGTTTCTATGATTTCTTTAACGATGAACGACTTGGAATTGGAGGATCTAGTCAAGTCCCCTTTCAGTTTCTTGAAGCCCTGAACCAGGAGGATCCTGCTTTCATAGTTTTTCCCCTACAAACCGCTGCAAGCCTGATGCCCAGAGCTATTTGTTCAATTTCTCCTAAGTCTTCCACCTGTTCAACTTTAAATCAACTCACTGGCTGAAGTTGGGATTCCAGACCTCCTTCGTTCTTTACGTACCAGACTTAGTCCTTGAGTTAGAATGATATTTCCTCGAGTCTTTACCCCCATTCGATCACCATTTAAAATAAATCGTGACATAAAACTGATGGGCGTTGGGCTCTACTCCTGCAAGCAATCCAGGAGTGACTTCTGACGCTAACATTTCTGGCGCCGTTGTCGGGGACGAAGTTGAAGATTTTCCCTGGGCAGAATGACATTGAGCCTCTAATTCTGAAGGTGCATCAGACATCAGAGCCCTTAAAGATTACTGCTGTGCACCTGGCGACTCCACTGTGGCGACTCCATTGTTTCCACATCACTGTTTCAGCTGTGACTACTGTCGGCACGCCTGAAAGCCGACCCTAAGGAGCTTTCTCGAGAAGGTTTCAGCAGCTGCTTTCTCAGTCTGAGAAGCTTCCTAGGGTAATGACAACGTTAAGATCTGGCCTTTGATGGTGAACAAGGACCAGGCATATTTGAAGCTGCGCATCTTTCACCTGGCGACTTCATGATTCAAGGATCAATTGGCGACTCCACTGGTTCGATATGGAGAAAATCCTTGCTCGCAGGTTTGCTCCTTTTAATTTCTCTGCTATTCCTAGTTTTCCTAATGTTGTCCCTTCTCTGCATGAATGGGGCGATTATTTGCCCATGTTTGGAAAAGGTGAAGAGGACAACCTGGCTCAGCACCTCAGTGAGTTTCATGAACTCATGCATCAGTGGGAGATACATCATGAGGATGTATTACTGAAAATGTTCATGTTTTCGTTAGTGGGGGATGCACATAAATGGTATCATTCTTTACCCCCAGCTACCATTTCTTCGATCAGTGATTTTCATGCAGCTTTCACCACCTATTTTCAGAGGCTGTATGCCCCTGACTTAATTTGTCATAACTTTTGTGAGGGATACCACAACTCTATACAAGAGAAAGTTGTTTCTGACGAAAGCTGTGGGGAGGATCTTGATGACCTGGATCAGAACTCAGTCCCTTCTCCTCCCCATCCATCTGCATCCGAGGTAGGTTACGAAAGTGATAAAGTTTTAAGGGAGGAGGATGGCGCCCTGAGTAAGCTGATAGAGTAGGTGAAATATCTCTCTGCCCAATTAGAAGGGTTGAAATATGAAGACTGTGCAGAGGATTTTCTAGTCCTTGAGGCAGACGCTTTGAGCAACTCTTTCGAAGAGATTGTTGAAGATTTATTAGATGAGTTGGCATCTACCCCCGATGAGCTTGCTGTCTCAGATCAAAGCAATAAAGAGGTAGTTGTGGAAGAGGATTGCTTTCTTTTCCTTCACGATATTTCCCACGATGTGTTTACATTTCGGGGTTGAAATGGAGGAGCGGAGGATAGTTCCATTTCCACAAGTTGAAGAAGCTTTGTCTCCCCCCGACTTCGATGATTATCTAGAAGAGGAGAAGCAGAGCCCGACATCACCTTTTGCTTGTCAGAGCATCCAAACCACTTATGATAGCTACGAATCAGAGTCTGAGCTCGATATGCTAGATTTCCAAGAGCAGGTCGCAGAGCCTTATCCCCTGCTCGCAAATGAAAGACAATGTGAGGAGATCAGCCCCCCTAAGCAACAAGTTGAAAAGTAGAGCTTTCCCACAGGTCGTATCTATGATGATTATGACTCTGACCCTTGGGAGAGCCAAGAAGAGGCACTAGAGGAACCAGAGGAGCAGTCGAATATGCAGTTTACAGACTGCGTAGAGCCAGTCAGTGAGCAGCCACCACCTGAGATCAGCGAGCCTACTTCAATTATTCAACCGCCTATGGTTATCAGAGACATTCGGCCACGTGTGAACAACTGTGTAGCAGAAGAGGTTGTATTTCGCCAATTCCTTGGAAATGGCCACTCATTCAATGACCCTGTCAGCAAATACATGGAGTGGCATTTCCCCTATGCCTTGGAGCCGCCCTATTTCATCTCAACTCTAGTGTGTAAGGAGGAGTTGAAGAGTGTGGTCGTTCTGCTGTCACGGCTACACCATCTGCTAGTGATCATCGATAGAAGAAAGGAGCTTCTATCCAAGAAGCTGCTTGGATGGCTATGATGGAAGTTCTCTTTCACCTAGCCCATGTAAAATATTTTATTAGTTTAGGATTGTGTATAAATAAGCTCCTTTGAGCATGTAGCTTTATTTTGTTACTTTTATTTTTCGGCCTGTATTTTCAGCAGCAGGATGTTTTCAGCATGACTCCATAGCCCAACAGAAAGCCGACTGGAACTGCAGGAGGAGTTCTTAGAGCATCGCAGGGACGACTCTATCCCCCATGGAGCCTGATGTTAGCTATTATTCTTTTCACGGGTTTGAGAAGCATGTGGGTCTACAAGTTGCACAAAATGCTCAAGCACAACTTGGGAGAATTCTTGTTTTTCCAAGTAACATATCAAGCGAGCGTGCAAAGTTTTTCCATCGGCAGCCGAGATCCGTCCACGAAGCAGATCAACGGTTATCGGGATCTTGGAGTTGCCATTTTACCCGACATTTAGCAATAAAGAAGTCTCTTCTGTTTGAAGGCTGAATATAGGTCGTCCGATCTAGTGGCGCGTGTCGCAAGAGCTGGTCATCTCGGCGTTTCGCCTGTCGCGACTCCAACACACAAAGAACAACTCCGTTATTTCACGAGACGTGAAGTGTCGAGAGCATCCGGGAACTCGGGCCCACAGAAGTGCTGAAAAGATCAGAGCCGTCCATCAGCAGAGACACGTGGCGAGAGATCCCGCAGAGTCAGGGATCGAGGAACTGAAATTCCCACGCACATGGTAGCAGGAATCGCGATATCCTGATACGCGATTTCCCGACGGAGATGAGAACCATAGTGGGGGACAGGTGTCGGAGAATCAATCCTTGTAAGGAGATAGCGCCAAGTGGCATCCGCACATCGGCAATCGGAGGATCACGAGTCTCAATGACTTGTGTATCGAAGCATCGAAAGCACCAAAACCCCAACAGAGATTTAGCTCTAGTTATATAAGAGGTGGTCGTATGGACCACAGCGTAGCCAAGAGGGCTAACCTATACTCGCGCTCATCGGAGAATCGGTGATCGGGAGTTCAGAGGGTCAAGAACTCTTGACAACAAGGAACGCAAAAACCTGAAACCCGATACAGAGTCTGGAAAAGGTCACAGTGAAGTTCATAAAGCCATGAGGAAAAAAGGAGAGACCTGTGGGCTGGGTCGTGTGTCCATCAGGGATTCCTCTCAGGGATCCAAAAAAGTTGCTTCGGTTCAACAGAAAGGATAAAGAAGGGTAGGTGAGGCCTCACGTCACCCATTTATTGCAGAAGATGGAGGTTCTGACTAAAGTATTACTCAGGACGGTCCCTTGTACTGGTTTTCTTTAGGAAAATCACACCGAGTCTCCAACTCACCAGAAGAACCTACACACGCCAATTCAATATTCAAGGGGCTCAGCTACCCCCTGGTGCGAGCCATGCTGAGTTAAAGAGGTGTGTGACATGGGAGCAAGGGGCAGATTTGACTAAGGCATACTGACATCCTACCCTAGTAGATAAGCTCCTCATTGTCAAGAATTGAATTCATGATATGATCACGCTTTCAACGGGGGAGTCAGTTCCAAGTATATGTAAGCGTTTTCGCCATTTTGTAAAGGATCGATGGTTGAGCAGAGCTCTCGGCTGTAAAGTTTTAATGAAGCATCATTGTTCTGGTTATGTATGAGCTTTGGAGACTTCTTGCCTTATGGATGCCATTTTCTTTCATATCTTTGTTTACACTGTGTTAGAGCAGCTCGGAATTGGAGGATCTAGTCAAGCTGTAGCTATTATAGGATGATGTTGTAATGGATCACTGTAATAGTTACGGAGCCTATAATAGGTTTCTGTGATTTCTTTAACGCTGAACGACTTGGAATTGGAGGATCCAGTCAAGTCCCCTTTCAGTTTCTTGAAGCCCTGAACCAGGAGGATCCTGCTTTCACAGTTTTTCCCCTACAAACCGCTGCAAGCCTAATGCCCAGAGCTGTTTGTTCACTTTCTCCTAAGTCTTCCACCTGTTCAACTTTAAATCAACCCACTGGCTGAAGTTGGGATTCCAGACCTCCTTCATTCTTTACGTACCAGACTCAGTCCTTGAGTTAGAATGATATTTCCTTGAGTCTTTACCCCCATTCGATCACCATTTAAAACAAATCGTGACATAACACTGATGGGCGTTGGGCTCTGCTCCTGCAAGCAATCCAGGAGTGACTTCTGACGCTAACAGGAAGCATGATACTAGACTGGCTTTACGTCATAGCTCTCTAGCTGGAAGCTCAGTACTAGTCTCATCATCATCTTGCTTTACGTCACAACACTCAAGCTGGAAGCAAGATACTCATCTTGCCTTACGTCACAACCATCAGGTTGGAAGAAGGATACTAGACTGGATTTACGTCACATCTCTCTAGCTAGAAGCTCAGTACTAGTCTCATCATATCATCTTGCTTTACGTCTGACAGCTTGGTCAGAAGCAAGGAACATCTCTTCTTGCTTTTCATTTGACAACTCGGTCAGAAGCAAGGAACATCTCTTCTTGCTTTACGTCTAACAACTCATTCATAAACAAGGAACATCTCTTCTTTCTTTACGTCTGACAACTCGGTCAGAAGCAAGGAACATCTCTTCTTTCTTTACGTCTGACAACTCGGTCAGAAGCAAGGAACATCTCTTCTTGATTTACGTCTGACAACTAGGTCAGAAGCAAGGAACATCTCTTCTTGCTTTACGTCTGACAACTCGGTCAAAAGCAAGGAACATATCATCTTGCTTTACGTCTAATAGCTAGGTCAGAAGAAAGGAACACATATCATCTTGCTTTATGTCTGAAAACTAGGTCACAAGCAAGGAACACATCTCATCTTGCTTTACGTTTGACAACGAGGTCAGAAGCAAGGAACACATCACATCTTGCTTTACGTTTGACAACGAGGTTAGAAGAAAAGAACACATCACATCTTTCTTTACATCTGACAACAAGGTCAAAAGCAAGGAACACATCACATCTTGCTTTACGTCTGACAACGAGGTCAGAAGCAAGGAACACATCACATCTTGCTTTACATATGATCACTAGGTCAGAAGCAAGGTACACGTCCTGCTTTACGTCACAACCATAAGGTTGGAAGCAGGGAATATCTCATCACAACAACTACTCCCCCTTTCAAGGAAGGTCCTTTCGGACTATGCCAAGCTTATCTCGAAAGTACTCAAACTTCACACGAGATAGGGGCTTGGTCAACACGTCAACAACCTGTTCATCCGTGCTAATGTACTCGAGCTTCAAGGCTCCTCTCTGTACCATGTCACAGATGTAATGATAGCGGATCTCCATGTGCTTCGACCTATCATGGAATACAAGATTCTCTGTCATCTTTATGCATCTTTGTTTGTCACATAGAATCATGGTTTCTCTCATCTCCTAGTCAAATAGGTCGGTCATCAACTTTCGAAGCCATATAGCTTCACAACTAGCAAAACATGCGGCAATGTATTCCTCTTCCGCTGTGCTGAGAGCAATACTAGATTGCTTCCTACTCTGCCATGAGATCATAGCTGATCCCAAATTGAAACAACATCTTGAAGTGCTTTTCTTGTCAGAAACACTTCTTGCCCAATCGGCATCAGTATATCCACTCAATGTGAAATTATGATCTCCATCATAGCTGAGACCATAATCTATTGTACCTTTGAGGTACCTCATCACATGTTTTGCAGCCACTAGGTGAACACGTCTGGGTTCTACTAGAAACTGACTCAAGGTGTTCACGAAAAAACAAATGTATGGTCTAGTGTTCATCAGGTACATCAGTGATCCAATAATTTGTCTATACAGTGTGGCATCAATCAATTCTGACGACGTATCGACCAGCAGCTACAATGATCTAAAATTTAACTTGATCTTTAACCATTATTTGCATGTGAATTCTTTTAACTGCTAATCATCTTTGTAAATGCAAAATCAAAGAACATTCATCAAGCACATGAGCACATAAACATGTAAGAAAACCATCTAAGAACAAGAATTGGTAATGGAGTTCACCAGATTTCCTAGCTACCTCTCCGAGCCACTTTCCAAATGGGAAGGCTGGTAGATTAAGTATTCAAATGCTTACAAAGTGACTTCTGATTTCTGTCTATCATATACAGTAACAGACTTCAACAATAGCTGCAAGATGAAATTCTAAGACTTTTAAGTATGAAGATGGATACCTTTCCATGTATCTGGAAGATTCAGTGAGCACTTTTCTGTATGGATGCCTGAATGCAAAAACTAAAGCTAGATCTGGAATCCTTGCGAAAAATTAAGACTTTTAAGTATAAACTCGATATATTTCAGAAACTGGACTCCAAATGCCCTTCCTGGCACAATTCCCAAATCTGCCCCTGATTGTACAGTTTGTATGGCCTCGGGATGCGTGCCAATTCTGAACCACCTCAAACTGTGTGCAAAAACCACCACGATCTACATGAAAATTCACTTCGATCACTGTGCAACATCACCTCGATCTACGTGCCTATCTCTGCCTACATCAAAAACCCTCCTCGGGTTCCGTGCCCATGCCTCCTTTAAATAATAAAATCAAATTCAAAAAAGGGCATGGGCCATAGGCCACGCGCCCACCCAAATCCCGTACTTTTCGGCACTTTTTTAATTTTTGCGTGCCACCCATTGCCACGTCTCATAGCGGTGGCGCGTTGGTAGCTTTGGTTGTTATAGTGGTTGGGGGGGCGGAAGTCTCGAGGTCAAACCCGCGGGCTTCCCCTCCTTGGTGTGATTTGGTATATATTGGTTTTATCATATAGTATGTATGCGGTGGTATACCATATGTTTATTTAACATATGGTTTATAACATGGTTTAAATACCATAGTTGGCGCGTGATTTGGCTTTTAATATATTTCATATTTGATATAGTTTTAAACATATGTGCTTTGGGTTTTAAACATATGGTTTTGATATGCATTTAAATACCAAGGGGATGCCTTGGTAATGGCAAGGTCAAGGGCTAGACCCTTGACCACCCCTTTTTTTTAAACCATTTCCAACCCATTTTTTTACCCATTTCTAACCATATTCCACCAACTTTGACGAAACTTCAACTGTTGATATCTTTGTCATCTGGAGGTCGTTTTTCCTGAAACAAATGTCATCGGAAAGCTATTGATGAGCTCTTCCCCTTTGTAAGATTTAATTTTCATTTTGAATACTTTAACTCTATCAAATTTTGAGATGATCCACCTGGATCATACAACTTCGCTTCCATGGGTGTATTCATGGACTTGCATTCCAGCATGTTGAATCTCTTTTAAGATTTCAACCGTGTACTTCCCTTGGTTAAGGAAGATCCTCTCGGGACTTTTCCATACCTCAAGACCTAAGAAATAATGCATTAGTCCAAGGTATTTCATTTCAAGGCAAGTCTCTTTTTACATTCAGTGATGAGCTTTTATTCTCCAGTTAAGAATAAGTCATCCACATATAGTAGTAAGATTACTGGCTCATTATCCATAATTTTGAAGTAGAGATTTGAGTCTGGTTTACTCTTGGTAAAGCCTAAGCTCGTCAGGAAACTGTCTATACGTCCATACCAAGCTCTAGGAGCTTGCTTCAATCCATATAAGGCTTTCTTCAATCTGCAGACATGAGACCTCCTGTTTTCAACCTCAAATCCATGAGGTTGCTCTATATACACTTCCTCTTCGATGACACCATTTATCAAAGTTGTCTTCACGTCCATCTGGTGCAGCTTCCACTTCATCTTAGCTGCAAGAGCTATGATGGTCCTTATTGAAGTGTATCTGGCCACAAGAGCGAATGTCTCTTCATAGTCAATGCCTTCCTTCTGGGAAAATCCACGAGAAAAAAATCTTGCTTTATACTTCTCAATACTTCCATCAGCAGCATGTTTTATTTTGAAGAGTCATCTGGAGGATACCACATATTTATTCTTCGGTCTGGGAACTATTTCCCATACTTCATTCTTCATTATGGATTGGTGTTCCTCTGTCATGGCATCTGCCCATTCTTTTCTCTGAATGGCTTCTTCAAAGTAGGTAGGCTCCTCTTCTAGGAGATCATACATCAAAGTAGTATAACTAGAGAATGACTTTGGACTTTTCACCTGTCTCGTAGTTCCTTCGGGAACACCATATTTCTCTCCATCTTGAATAAGCTCTCTAGGCCAAGCTGGCTTTCTTTTATGGAGGATCGTCATCTGAGGAGGTTCTTTCACTTCTACTATATCATGGTCTTCTAGAAGTTCCTCATCAGGGGAAGTTACGACTTCCCTCATTGGTTTTGCAGCTCTGGGAACCTCCCTCATTGCAGTATTGGGGATTACGGGTTCCTCTTCATATACCTCTTCAAGCTGGCACAATTTAGATTTCTTGAGCACTGCATCTTCATCAAAGGTCACATCCCTATTGATCTCAATGTGATGTTGACCTGGTATATAGATTCTAAAGGCCTTGGATACCTCACAGTATCCCACAAATATTCTCTTCTTTCTTGAAGGGTCCAACTTGTTTCTCTTTTCTTTAGGTATTTGAATAAACATTGGACAACCAAATATTTTTAGATAGCTTACCTCTGGCTTCTTTCCGGTGAACATCTCTTCCGGTGTCTTGAGCCCAAGTTCACTATGGGACAATCAGTTCCACACATAAACAACTGTCATTGCTGCTTCTGCCCATAAGCACATAGGAAGATCTTGATCATGGATCATAGTCTTCACAGCTTCCAGTATGGTTCTGTTCTTCCGTTCAGCTACACCGTTTTTTTGAGGATCCTCTTGATCCCAACATCTTTACAGAAGTTCACAAACTCTTTTTAGGTATATTCTCCTCCATTATCTGACCTGAGTATCTTAATCTTCCTTACATAAAGGTTCTCTATCAAGGCTTTGAATTCCTTGAACTTGCTAAACACTTCAAATATATCCAGGTCTTTATGAGAATAATCATTAATGAATAATACATAGTATACATACCCACTAATGGAGGACGATGGCTTTGGGCCACATACATCTGAATGAATGAGTTCTAGGACTCCTTCTGCCTTGTTGTCCCTCTTCGGAAACGGGTTCTTGATGTTCTTCCCTTGTGCACATCCATTGCATACGCCTTCATGGTCACCTTTGAGTTCTAGTAAACCTGTGACCGCTTTGCATATGTATGGTAGTGCCTTGTAGTTGATGTGAGCTAATCTTCTATGCCAATATTCTTCAATGGCGTGGGTCATGGTAGCTTCTGAGTGACCCTATAGCTTATGCAAGCCACCTTCTTCTCTTCCAATGACAATTGCTTCATTTATGGTCTCTTCTTTAGCACGTTTCCTTATGCAACCTTCACTATAGCTTTCCTCAGGGTTATTACATGTGACCTAGAGCAAGGTCAACAAAAAAGCAAGCAAGAATAATATCTCTCTAATAATATAAAGCAATAGCACGAACACTCATCCTAGTAGCTCCTTTAGAGCTATCACTTATAATTTATCTGAAGAAAATATTAAATTTAAGGAATACAATACGAGATGAGGTCAACACTCTCATAGTGTTGTGACCAAGCATTCTTCCATGGAAACCTGGAACTAACACATGAGGTTTCTCCTAGAGGAGGTGTTAGTTGTATCAGGCAAAGCATTTACTTCTATATGCTCACATGCTATCAAGTATAATATTTTACGACGACTGTTATCTCAACTATAGTCATCAACTTGTCATGTGTACCTTTGAATCTTATTAATCTTGATTAATCAAACCTGGAGCCTTGTCCTTAAGAATAAGTACTTTCTTTTCTTCCAGGTCTCCTTCACTCACGTGACGGGTGCTTTCTTCAACCTATCTTCTGTACTGAGACAATACGCTATCTTGACAAAAGGTTAGGTTAGAGGATAGGCTTTATGATCAACTTTTAATCCTTCTAATAATTTGATCATAGCTTCAACATGCAACACTTATCAAGATAATGTCATGACAAATAAATGCATATTAGAGTAATCACACCTGGGTTGCATCATTCCTCTGAATGTGTTGGATCTTGAGATCCTTCTGGATCTATGGAAAGAGATCCCTTCTCCTACAAATACTTCTTTAAAGCTTAACCATTTAAACATATGTGAGTACATACCTCTGATAGCATTTGCAGGTGGTGGCACCATCTAGGAACAACGGTAATCATTACCAACTCTTTAAAAACTTCAGGGGTGACTACGGCTACTACTACAACTGCAACTGGTTTTGACACTGTAACTGCAACTACAACTTAGGGTTTTATGAGGAAACCCTAATTTTTCAAACTTCGAATTTTGAAATTCTGATCTAGGGGATAGATGCGCTGAGCTAAGGCAAGTTAGCTGGTGCAGTTAGATTTATGAAAATCCAACTTTTTCTGCTTCAAATCTGATCTACGGATTTATGGACTGGTCCTTCTGGTACGTCTGATACTCGGGTACTTCTGGTACTGGTTTTCTGGTACTTCTGGTACTTTTGTGTAACTAGGGTTTCATTTTCCGGGAGATCCAGCCACTGAAAAGGTGCACTGATGATGCCAAATTGATCCTTAGGGGAGGGCACAACTTTCTAGATGGTTTTAGGGATGAAAAGATTCACCATCAAAAAGCCCTAATTTTCATGTACGGTAACAGTGACATTTTTCTCTTGCGAAAGATGCTTCCTTCATCTTGGCTCTGATACCATGTTAATGTTTAAGCCATTATTATAGATGTTTTCATTTCATTAGATAACAATAGCATAATCCAAGATCACTTAGAAATACACAATCACAAGAGACACAACATTTATCCTGGGAAACCCTCTAGGGGAAGAAAACCAAGCAAAACTTCCTTAATATAGATAGCCAATACAATGCCAAGAGATCTCTATGCTAATACAGAAAGTCCTCTCCAAGATATGTGCCACTCTCTCTCTCCTTTGCTGGTAACAGATCCGAATTTGTCTCTCAAACTGAGCAAGTGAGTTGTGTCTAAGTGAGGCGCTAGCCTCCTTTATTTATACAAGTTTGGCACGTGTGAAGTGTCTCTTCACTGGCAGGGCCAACTTCTCAAACTAGGTGGGTAAACCCACCTTTATTATATTTCTAGGTCTCTTTAATAACTAATGGGGCTGACTTCTTATTCTGCCTATTACAATTGTCTTTTGACAAATCCGCAAAAGGGGATTTGGTCCTATTACAATAACCGACATGATCAATCCACAATGGGGATTGATCCTATGAATAATATATCAATAATAATAAGAATACTCTTTGCAATTACAATATTTGAACAAAGACATCTCAAAGGCTAGTTTGGAAGAAGAGAAATCACTTGACAGGAAGTACAAGCCTTTTTCCATTCGAAAAACCACTCAAAACTGAATTTTGGAGAGGAGCGCTCCCCTACCCACTATCAGGGAGTGCTAGCGCTCCTTGAGCCTCTTTGGAGGAGTGTTTGAGCGCCCTGTGCACCTTTTTGTGGGAGCGCTACCCTTTTTTTAGCAAATTATGGGTTTGTTGAGGCAAATAAGGGAAGAATCCCTCAATTCCTGAAGGTAGTTGGATTTGAATAGATGGTCAAGGCATGATCTTAGGGGAGATCCTCAACTAAAGGAGAGGAATCCTCAAATCATCCCAAAGATCTCTCAAGTGGTTGGACCTCTCCAAAGTTATATAAGGAGGCCTTCTCATGGTGAGAGGTATAGTGGAGACTAGAGATTGATACCAAACGTATGATCCTATAAGTGGTATTGACAGAAGAGAATGGAGACTGAGAATTCCATCAAACTTATGATCTCATGAGTGAGATGTCATCAAAGCAATCAGTGGAGATTATTTGAGCAAAGGGGTTGGACAAGGAGAACTGGAAGAAGCTGTTGCACCTTGATCCAAAGGATTGTAAGTACTTTTACTTGTTCTCATTAATAATCAATGCTTGGCCTGTTTCTTTCAAACTTATGTTTGTTCCACATGAGTTTGTCTGCAGTAGATGGATATATGTTTGAGCTAATATCAATAGAGTAGGAAGTCATTTGTACCTTTGTTTGTTTTACATGACCTATCAGGGAGCTCAAGATCGAAGCTCAGCCTAGACTTTACAAGGACAAATGTCGCTAACAAGGTACATATCTTTCTCTTTCTCTTTCATTGATTAGTTTGATTAGATCTAAAAGGAAGTCAATGTCCATGTTAAACACTTTTCTGTCTTGGCCTTAGGAGTCTAGAGACCAAGAGGGAATCCACTTGTCCAAAGGGGATTCACCTACAACAAAAATTGGCAACTCCACTGGGGAGGAGCTCTGATTTTTGTTTTCATTCCTAGATCTTGTTTTGGCCCTTTGCCCACTAATTTTATCTTCTCCACATTGTCTTTTTTATTCTTAGATTTGTTTGATTGCCTCTTTATGTCATCAGGATCAGCCTGATTGACTGAATTTCTTTGATTTTTTGAGTGTCTGGGAATTTTTATGAGCTTTTGCAGCATAGCGCTCCCTTGTCCATGTTAGCAAAGCGCCAACACTCCCTAGTGGTATTACACAGAGTGTTGGAGCACTCTAGTACCCATTACACCAGAGCACTATCCCATTTTCAATGAAAAACTCTCTAGTTTTTCAATTTCTGGGTTCAGATTTTGCCTTTTGCATTTGCTTAGGGTCTCATACTCTCATTCCATCTTGGTATTGGCCTTCAACAGCCTGTTTTCTAAGGATTCATCCTCTTTTGTTTGGATTTTTTGACATTTGTCCTTACTTTGCAATTTGTCCTTCACAATTTGGAGTCAATTTGTCATTTTCTTCTCATTTATCTGAATGAGTGAAAACTTTGTACAGAGTTTCAAAGGTCTTTTGTACTTTTATTTCTGATCTTTGAGTCATACTGCCCAAGCTATTTCTCCTTCCTTTTGAGTTTTTGTCTTTCTGTTTCTTGTTTGATCACAACAAGGGTGTCTTTTGGTTTATGTGAAGTTTTCTTCCATATTGCTTAAATCTCACAACTCTTGAAGTTCGATTAGCATAGGAAGCTTTACATCTATTGGTTATCAGACACATATAAACATTTTAGCATTGCATTGGATTCCTTATTGAGGACTATTGCATGAGGTCATTTCATCTTAGTGTTTGACAGTGAAAGAAAAATCTTTCTCCTTCCCTTAATTAGACATTCATTGAAAGAAAAGATTTCTTATCATTTCTTATGCATGTTTTGGGAACTGAGTCATAATATCATCAGTCTTCACTCTCATACACCTCTAAGTAAACAACAACCACTAAAATCAATGGTTAACTAAAATTTATTAGACTTTTTACATCTTTGTTAGCAAACCTACATTAGTTTAAGGTGTAGGGCTTTGGAATAGGTTGAAAGGATGACTTTCCAAAAGCTATCAAACAAACTTATCATCTTGCGATAGGGAGAAAAAATCCAATTGTCATATAGGATTTCTGGGATCCCCCTCTCACACAGGGGTTACACACGAGGTCGCATTCGGGATAATTACAGAGATTATCCCTCCATGGTTCAACTGTTTGTAGTGGTCGGATCGTATATTGGGGGTCACTTGAGGGTATACCCACGATTATGTGTGGGAGCCTCTCGAGTTGATTTCAGACTTGTTATCTTTCCCATACATTCAGATCAGATTGTCGACTGTACCCACTCAAGGGCTGACTATGAGCTGGTGACCTTAGTAGCCATAATCTTTAGGGTCTCACACAAGGTGATGGTGAAGGGAAGTCTCACTGTACCTGGAACATATGTTGGTCAAACTCACTCGGGATCCTTAGAGGGTAAATCCACAATTACTGCATGGAAGCTTGCACCAAGGCATAATTCCATTAATCAGGTCGCCAACGTAACTGATCCAACCGCTCTACCCCTACCTCTTCCTATTTTGATCTCGCGACGTTGGATTTCATCACCAACTAGTGGTTTCATTGTGGGAAGGTTTTGTTTGATTGTTTGTTTCTCAGATTCATAACGTGTGTTGGTTGTGTTACTTAGTTGACCTTAGGTCGAGTCAGTGTTAATGGAATCAAATTCTGAGAGTACCAATGGAGGGACCCCTTGTCCCAGGAAACCTTATACCTTTCCTTCGTTTGGAAACTTTGGTCCTCCGTACATTGCCACACTGAGTCTTCCAGGACTCACCATCGGATTACCGATTTGGCTGTTCCCCACTCCGGTGATCTCGAATCCTCCTAATGTTTCAACTACACCTAATACTTTATATGTCAGTACACCACCCACACATCAACCTCATGTTGAATTTTCGCCTTCTTCACCCATTAATTCTCCTTCCATTTATCCTTCTTCGCCTAGTGAAAGCTCTAAAGCAAGTAGCCAAGTTGATCATAAGAAGAAGAAACAGAAAGAGAAGAAGAAGAAGAGCCTGAAAAGGACCAAGGCCCCAACAACATCAGATGTTGTATCCCAACAACTAGCTATTGTTATTAGTACTAGGAGCGTTGATGAGGTCAACAAGATTAAAATAAAGAATCTGAAACCCAAATTCCCTTGCAGTCTTTGTAAGGGTGACCACTTTCTGAGGGATTTCCCTGGTATTCCCAAGGTATTAGAAATGTGGTCCTCCACGTCATCGGCCTCTGCTGTTCATGCCGGTGATACCCCGTCAACTAGTGACGATAACGTTGGTAAGAAGAAGACAATTGTCAAATTCCCTTACATGTTATGCAAAGGTGATCATTATTCTCACCTTTGTCCTCGGATGGACGATGCTTCTTCTCTTTTGGAAAAACTTCAACTTCCAAAAGGTTATCATAATCTTTCCCCCAACCCATTGTTAGTTGAAGGACTGGTCAATCTAGTTCCATTCCCAATCAGTTTGGTTGATCAGGTGGTCAATCTAGTTTCCTCCTCGATTGAACCACAAACCCAAGTAGTTGATCCAGTTCCGTCATCGATCAAACCTACTCTTCATCAAAAGAGTGTAACCCAAGTAGTCGACCCGTTTTCATCCTTGGTCGACCCCACTCTCCCGTTAGAGAGTGAAACCAAAGCGGTTAATCCCACTCCTCCTTTCACGAGTGCCAAAGTGGTTGATCCAGTCTCTTCCTTAGTTAGACCAACCCTTCATCCGAAGAGTGCCAAAGTGGTCGATCCGGTTACATCATCGGTCAATCCCACTCTTCCTCTAAAGAGTGTCAGCGTGGTCGATCCAATCCCATTATCGGTTGATCCCACTCTCCCTCTAGAGAGTAAACCCGATACTGCCCATGTTTTTCCGGTTGATACAAAATCTACCGTGCTGGGGGGAATTCCTCTTTCTACCGCAAAAACCCCTCCAAGCAATGAGGCCATCCTTCTTGATTGGGGTGCACTAACTGGACCTCGTCTTCCTTCTCACATTCCTTTCCATATTACAGTATAGGTTTGTGGTCGGGACGTTCCTCAAACGCTGATAGATGAAGGTGCATCCATTAGTATTTTGTCCTTTTTGCTTGGCATGCTTTGGGTTTTCCTTAGCTTGCGCTGGTTACACAGAATCTGTTATCTTTTAACAGAAGAACCAATCAACCTTTAGGGACCCTTCCTCAGTTTCCGATAACTTTGGGAGAGAAAACTATCTTTATTGATGTCATGGTAGTCTGAGACCCCTTGGATTTCGCTTTACTCCTTGGGAGGGATTATGTCTATTCCATGAAAGTTGTTGTGTCCACTCTTTTTCGTGTGATATATTTCCCTCACGATGGAAGAATTGTGACTATTAATCAACTTTCCTTCATTGGTCCTGATTGGATTACCTCCCTGAATGGTTCTTATATGATGACAGTATCGCCCCCACCGCATGTCAATTATGTGGCATTGTCTCCCATGACTTCGACTTCCGATGATTTGGATCCGGTAGTTGACATGGTGACCTCTTTAGTAGGGCTATTGGAGCTTGATATCCTTACCCTTGATGAGGCCCTTGACATGTGTTCCTTCCAGAGTGATTTTATTCCATCCATTAAAGATCTCTTGGAATCCATGATTGAGTTTTTTCCCTTGACATGGTGTTCTTCCAGAGCGTTATTTTCTTGGAAGCCATGATCAAGAAGACTCGTGAGCATAGTTTTATCTTCTCTATGGCAAGCTCGTTAAAAAATGAAACAGAGGTCATGAGCACAGTTTCTCCTCTTTGTAAAAAGCTCGTTAAAAAATGAAACAAAAGCTTTGAACATAGTTTTCGTCTCTGTAGCAAGCTCGTTAAAAAATGAAACAACAATCTGGGGATTGAACCCAAAGCACTGAGCATAGTTCTTTTCCTGTGTCAAGGTCATTAAAAAATGAAACAGTCACCTCTTTTGAACCTTCATTTCATCCACCCTTATTCTTTTTCTCCATCTAGTAGAGAAATTGGTGACAAACTCAAAGTTGGTGAATGAACTGAAGCTTGGAGGGCATGTCTCCAGCCTTTGATGATCATTCTGGAGTTAAGCCACTAGCTTTCAAGATGGGGGCATACCGAGATTATTCTTTGTTCTTTCTCGTGCTCGTAAATACATGAAAATGAAACCGGGTAAACTTTATCTCTTTATCAGACCTGCATGGATATACAAAAAATGAACCCCTTGGAGTCGTCTTTGAGCTCTTTTTAGACTCTCTAAACATGAAAAGATTGCTGAGTGATCTTGCTTCCTTTCACACTCATTAAAAGGTTTGAAAGGGCATTTTTCGAGTGATAATTTATCTCTTTTTCGGCCTCACGAGACTAACATTATGAAAAATGACAACATTGGAGCCATCTTTAAATTGTTTTCAGACTCTCTAAATATGAAAAACGACCTAGTTTACCTTCTCTAGACTCGTTAAACGATCATACATTGAAGGGCCCATATGGGACCATATGGGACCAAACCCTTACTTCTTCCAGTTCGTTAAACAAAGGAAGAGGGACTTATCGAAGGTGAGTCCTATCGAGCATGTGTTACCCTCCTCGAGCTTGTTAAATTAAAAAGAGGTACTCATCTATCTGGATGGGGGAAAAATTGAAAGAAGAAAGCCAAGAAGTTTTTTTAGAACACTACCAGTAGCTCTTACAGTCGCCCTTGAACACGACACTTTGTATTTGCATGCATTTTAATCCACTTAACCTCTGCACTGAGCCAATCCTCTGAGTTTATTTTACTCTTTTGGGTCACTTGACGAAAGTCACATCATCCACTGCATCATCAAGTTTTGGTCCATGTCATGTTTCTTCTGTCATGCCTCAGTGTTCAAGGGGAGTACCTGCCTCGGGAGTCAGCCATCACAAATATCCTATTTCAATACATGTGTCAGTCCATGTTCATTTGATCTACCAATTACATCTCTGTGTTAGTTTCGTGTTGTTGATGGGGGATACATCAAGGCCCTCCTTTGACGAGTCTATTCCTGTCGACTTCAACACATTATCCAGGAGCTAGAATTAGAAACCAGTTAGTACCTTGGGACCTGCAAGCCTCCTCGTGTCCGACAGTGGGTTTACATTATTTACCTCTGATCGGATGATTCCATGGATGTTCGACTTCAGCTCATCTATTCACATTCGTTGGAATGTACTAGAGTACCTTGAGAATCATTAACATCAATGGTGATTTCCCTCGTGCTTGTTAATGGTTTACATCATTGACCAGTAATCAAGTGGTTTCTTCCATGTTCGACATCAAGACATCTATTCACATGGTTAGATTCGTACTACATCAGGATCGGTAAGAAGACCCTAGGTTGAGTCATCACTCTTATATGTACTTTGCCCAGGTTGCGAAGGAGTTCTCTTGAACTATGACACATATACTGTTACATAGATCCACTTTGTATTGGTTGTGGCTATGTCGTGTCATCTCGTAGATCCACTGTGTATTCTTTGTCAGTTCAGGTCATAGGAGTATAGATCCACATTCTATCTGTAGTTGCTATACCATTTTTTTAATATAATTATGGATCCGCAGTGTATTTTATGGCAGCCATACCTAAAAAGTCTTTATCACTCGAGCATAGGTATGCTTGCCTTGGGTTTTGAAACATGTCATAATATTTGTTTGATGGTTGTGTGCATCTTTTTCCAGTTTCTCTACATCCATACCCTTGCCCAAAAAATTCTACAAAGCACTTCATTCATCATTGTCTTCTAACTTCGTACTTTGGGGGGCAATATGTTACACCTTTAAATTACTCACTTTGATAGTGTCGCAAGTGTCGTCATTACGAGTGTTGTAAGTGTCGCATCTTGTCCGCAAGTGTTGCATCTTGACTATAAGTTTTGCAAGTGTCACAAACATCATACTGCCATCTTTCCTATGTCGTGCCTCTAATGACATCACAAATACACTTAAGACACCTCAAAGGCTAGTTTGGAAGAAGAGAAATCACTTGAAAGGAAGTACAAGCCTTTTGCCATTGGAAAAACCACTCAAAACTGAATTTTGGAGAGGAGCGCTCCCCTACCCACTCTCAGGGAGTGCTGGAACTCCCTGAGCCTCTTTGGGGGAGTGTTTGAGCACCCTGTGCACCCTTTTGGGGGAGCGCTACCCTTTTTTTAGAAAATTCTGGGTTTGTTGAGTCAAATAAGGGAAGAATCCTTCAATTCCTGAAGGCAGTTGGATTCGAATAGATGGTCAATGCATGATCTTAGGGGAGATCCTCAACTGAAGGAGAGGAATCCTCAACTCATCCCAAAGACCTATCAAGTGGTTGGACCTCTCCAAGGTTATATAAGGAGGCCTTCTCATAGTGAGAGGTACAATGGAGACTAGAGATTGATACCAAACTTATGATCCTATAAGTGGTATTGACAGAAGAGAATGGAGATTGAGAATTACATCAAACTTATGATTTCATGAGTGAGATGTCATCAAAGCAATTGGTGGAGATTATTTGAGCAAAGGGGTTGGACAAGGAGAACTGGAAGAAGCTGTTGCACCTTCATCCAAAGGATTATAAGTACTTTTACTTGTTCTCATTAATAATCAATGCTTGGCCTGTTTCTTTCAAACTTATGCTTGTTCCACATGATTTTGTCTACAGTAGATGGATCTATGTTTGAGATAATCTCAGTAGAGTAGGAAGTCTTTTGTACCTTTGTTTTTTTTACAGGACCTATCAGGGAGCTCAAGATCGAAGCTCAGCCTAGACTTTACAAGGACAAACATCGCTAACAAGGTACATGTCTTTCTCTTTCTCTTTCATTGATTAGTTTGATTAGCTCTAAAAGGAAGTCAGTGTCCATGTTAAGCACTTTTTTGTCTTGGCCTTAGGAGTTTAGAGACCAAGAGGGAATCCACTTGTTCGCAAGGGGATTCACCTACAACACTTTTCCAACCCCCAACTTTTTGATACCCATCTCAATCTCTTGCACGGTGAAGAGCTTAGTAGTAGTGTTGACCAAGGGAGGGGGGTCAACCTTAGGATCTTCCTCATAAATCTTCTTTGCATACTCGAACCATTGATAAGATGTGATATTATTTTCAGTTTGTTTCTTTCTCATTTGAAGTTCCTTCCAAATACACTTGGGGTTATTTTTCCCGAAGAAAATTAGTTCCTGCCTCCTTGAGATCATGAAATCAACTTTTTTCTTTCTTACAATTTGCTTGTAGGATTTTATGTTTATTTCTTTCTCTCTTGACTCTTTCAAAGTTTTCTTTGTTGTTTTTCATTCCTCATCAAACCAAGCATTAACTGAAAAGAAGTTTGTTTCAAATTTCCTATTTTTTGTTCTTTTTCATTCTGTAAGTGTGATTTGAATTAACTTTGTTAGCTCAAGACTATGGAGGCCCTCAGATGGAATTTTCTCCTTGTTAAATGACTTCTCTAGCGCTATCTTGAAGGTGTTAAAGTTTTTTTGAGTCAAAATAATTCGTCCCTTTGAAGGAGGTTGTTGAATGCACTAATTTTTTGTCCCACGTTGTTGTTGTTCAACCCAAGTTAAACTTAAATAGATCGGTCTATCAACTCCCACAGTTGTTCACCAATCAAAACTTCTTCCATTTCTCAAACAAGCCATGCAATCAAATTGCATAGTCTACTACACTTGCTCCATTGTAGGTATTGCAGGTGAAATTACCAGAATTCACCCATCTAGCCAACCCATTACAAATAACTAAGTCAAATGCCCCACATAGAGTAAGCAGTTTCTCCCCAAAAAGGGTGCAGCTTTTGTTGTCCTCTGAAACTCTTGTCCACTAATGATTTCTTTATTTTGTAAGCCAAATGGGATTATAGTCTTCCTTACAACGAAAAATACTAGCTTGTTCACTTGCTACCCTAGAATTGAAATCCCCCACTATAAGGACTTTACTTAGTTGAGAGTACGCTGCAATATCGTTTTTTAAGGCTGAAAATGGGTCTTTGTGGTCAAGCCCCCTACTTTTGTAAGTTTTTGAAACTTGTGGGGAAAAACATGCTGCAATTCTGATGGTGTTACCATTTTCTGATATTTTAAACCAAATGAATTGTTTCTTTGAGTCTTCTCTTTCTAATTGAATGAGACAACCATTTTTTTTCCTCACTAAGACCATGATACCCCCATGTCCTTTACCATTCTCAGCTTCCTTGTTCCACACTGCCATCTTCACATACCCTTAAAACAGAGGTGTCTTGCACCCTTCATGCTCATGTGTTTCCAATAGACAAATTATGTCTCTATCTTCCGCCATAGGTGCTAATCCAGGTCCCCACCTCCAAGGATAACCTCTGTAGTTGCAACAAACTAGTCTTAAGGAAACATGGGTATAATCTTATTGCTATTTTTTTTGGCCTACAAGACTCAAAGTTGAGTCTTCACCCCTATTTGCCCATTCTGGCCTTGTTGCATAGTTTCTTGCTAATGAATTTGTTGCCGCTTCTTGGCTACCACCTTGTTGTCTTGTTTTAGAATGAGGACTGAAAAATGCAATAACAACTTTTCCTTTGAACAACCATGCCCTTTTTCCCTCATCCCTTGCTGTCCTAACCTTTGACATCTCTTCTCTTCTTTCCTCTTGTTGTCTAATAGTTAAATCTTCATCTAGAAAAAAGAAAGATCCCCTCGGGAGTTGCTTCTTTCATAGGAGAATTTTCTTGTCATGTATTCTTGACATGATGACTTTTATGGGCCTAACTCTCTCTCCACTGGGTTTACCCACCCTCCATGCTTGACAAATTTGACCTTGCCAAAGCAACTTGTCCTTCAAAAATTCACTTGCAAGATCGAGAGTACATTCATTTTTTCCATACTCCCTCACACCTTTGATAATTATGTTTTCTGCTCTTACTTTTCTTTCTTTGATTTCTCTATCTTGTATGTCTTCCCCCTAACTGTTTGTTTCTTTTTCCATACTAGCAGAATTACTAAGAACTTGTGCCCAAGTTTTGGAATGTTTTGTAAGATCTCTTTTCTCTTCAACCCTTACTTTCATTCCCTGGGTGTCCGCTTGTTCAATTGTTTTCCCTTCAACTTTGGATGTTTTAGAGTTCATCCCCTCTCTAATTTCCACAACATAATCTTCCCTGATTTTCTCGACATCCTTCATGCCTAGTCATTCAGCGTTTGATGCTAGAAGAGCTTCTTGCAACAATGTCACTTTACCTTTTAAAAATTTGTTGTTTTTTGCTAACCCCTGATTTTCTACTATCAATAAATGGATTTTAAGGTCCCTCTCATTCTCTTTGACTTTCAAAACCTCTAATCTCCTCTTGGCATTTAGTAACTCTTGCACATACAGGTCAGGGGACTAGGTGGGAGGTGTGGATGTGGGACTGTACAAGGCATAATCACTACTGTCTTCAATCTCGTTGTTGCTACACCCTTGCAAAAGAGGCTTGTTTGAAAGTTTATTACGAAGGGACAATTTTTTCCTTGTATGCTCCCATTTTAAACGAGCAGCTCTACGTTTTAAAATACCCCGAAACTGTTTGGCATTGACCCAAACCCACTTCCCTGCTTTTCTTGAAG
This sequence comes from Picea engelmannii, assembly GCA_009831015.1. Lineage (NCBI taxonomy): Eukaryota > Viridiplantae > Streptophyta > Pinopsida > Pinales > Pinaceae > Picea > Picea engelmannii. The sequence goes on from ML819295.1 coordinate 94,251, forward strand.
AGAGAATTTTCAATTGACCTAAATGGTTTGTTTCACTAGAGACAAGTACCTCTTTCCCATTTTTTATGTGTGTTGAATGTATTGCCATTACCATAGGGGACAAGAAAAAACACAAAAATAAGGATCAAGACAATACCTCTCTTTCTATTGGGAACAAAGGACCGAAAACTGTTCCACCATGTTCTTAATGTTCCCTCACCTTCTATCCTTGTTCTCGTCACTATGCCTGTTCCCTCGGATATCCATGTTCGCTATCCATCGCTATCCCTGTGGGGTGCACTGGCCATTCCCTGCATATGACAGAGTTTGATCGAGATAAGCTCCTACAACCCGTGTTCCAGTTGGTGTTACCTCTTACAAGTTTTGTGCCCACGTTCGAGCTAATGTTTCCTAGTGTTCCAGTCTGTTCCCTAGTCTACAATTTAAGGAAAATTGCTCTTTAGGTCCATTCACAAAGAAATTACAACAAGGGAGATCCACTAGGGAGAGCATATTTGAGGAGGATATTCATAAGAATCCTAAAAGTGGTAGAGCATAAAACATATATTCAAGGAGGATATTCATAAGAATCCTAAAAGCGGGAGAGCATAAAACACATATTCAGTAATTTCTTGTGTGTAATTCAATCTGCACCAACGACCGAGGAGTCCATTAGTACACGGAATTCAACAGTATCTGTCAAAGGGCAGTGCGTAAATGACTAAAATCAATGTCCATTAATTAATTGTTTTTCACGATTTAATTAATTATTTTTCACGATTTAGATTTTCAGAGTGTCCCTTTAATATCTGCAAATTGTGAAAAGTGTGGCAATTTCTTCTTTTATTTACATTATAAGAAAAACATACACAATAAATGTGTTCTTCACCTAACTAACTTACTAGTAACATTCCAGCATAACCTTCCATAGCATTTCTAGGATACCATTCTTCGTGTATTTGATGAGCTCTTGCAAACCCAACAATCAAAGAATGTTTAACATTCTGATCGAATGCAAAACCCAACAATCAAACAATGTTCAACATTTTAATCGAATGCAAAACCCTACACTTTCCAAAACACTTACGATATTATATAGATGTAGGTTAAATGTTTATGAAATGATAATTTTTTTTTAGGGATATTTGCGTGAAATTTGGTTTGGTTAGAAATTGTTAGATTCGTAGATTTGAGTGATTATTTAATTCGAGTGCTTCAGCTGTTTTTTAGCATGCTGAAATTATTTATGCATTCAAAATGGATTTTGAACAACAAAAAATAGTGATTCATGTAAATTTATATAGTAGGATTCCCACAAAAAAAAAACCATTTCATAGAACAACTAGACAAAGTCTATCATATATACCGGAACTTTTTGCTATTCAACATGAAATTATAATCAATCTTCAACAATGGAACTTTTCACTATTTATGTTTTTTAAAATGAAAAAAAAAAGAAGAAGAAGAAAAATATATCACTCGATTACTTTTTTATTGGAAGTGGATCCAAAAAAAGTGAATAACAAGTGGATCCAAACAAGATGAATAACAAGGTGAATGGTTTGTAAATCTTAATAACAAAAGCAAATTAACAAATTAATAAAGAAATAAAAATAAAAGGACACTACAAGTTTTAAGAGGAAAAAATTGAATGAAAAAAAAAATAAACATAGGAGAGAAGAGAATTGGGAATGAGAAATGAAAAGTAAAGTTTTTTTTTTTTTTGGGCCATTCCAATTTTTTTGGCCTTTCCATTAATTGCATTCACAAAGGACTTTTTGCTGACCAAGAGGTGCTAATGCACAGGGTTTTGGTTGTACAATTTGTTGACCATAGAACCATGTGTTACACTATAACTTGAGATTGTTGAAATGAAGGGTGAGAAACCATTAGAATTTGGTTCTCTTGTTTAGTTTTCAAGGTTCATTATGATTAATGGTTGTGTATTTCATTTTGTATGAATGCATAGCTCATAGCTATACTCCATTACTTTGTTCATTACATGAAATGTGATAATTACTAGAACTAAACTATACTGTAGATTTAGTCCATCCAAGGGACATGAGCAAAATCAATCGCTCACTTACAAAATGTGCAATTGACATAATGATTTCCTAGATAATTATGCATAGTAAAACAAGGTCATTGCATTTTGTAATTAATCTAATGACAATCTCTAGTAAATGAAGATTTGGTTTTTATTCTCATAACTAGCATCCAAAAGAATGGTTGGTCACTGAAATTCGATCAATTTGTGTTGCTTTGTTGTGAGTATGAGCAGTAAACATTGTTGAGATTGTTTTCTCCTTGTTTTAAATACCTAACATTAGTATATTGATTGGAACAACACCATTGTCACGCAGCTGTACACACAAAGCAATATGTTGTTATATATAGCATTAATGAAATCCAACCGTCAATGAACCTAGTCCGTCCATCTCATTTCATTGCTTTGATGAGATCATTGGCTGTAGAAATAGAGTCGTTGCATTTCTCCAGCTAATTTCTATCTTTAGAATCTTGTGTTTGTCAACCCTCTTATTCCTCAAATGTTGGGCAAATTATGTGACTAGTACTTTTTCATTGTGGAGTTTTATTGCTGCTCGTGCATTTTATATAGGTGAATTAAACAATTGAAATCGTTGTCTCCGCTTCTTCTTAACCCATTGACCCCTGTGGCATAAGAAATTACCATCCAATGATCTATTGACAATTCGTGGGAGTGAGTTGCCTTGTGAATAGAGCACAGCCGAAGGGATTTGTGTCTCATGCTCGCAATTAGAATCCTTTGCAAATCGGACCTGCTGTTAACGTAACCCTGCAACAACGCATAAATTGATGTGAAAAAAATCATTGTGGGGATCGTGCTCCAAGTGCGATTGGATGTTCCCGTAGCCATTGGTTTGTCCTCTAGTTAAAGGATGGTCAAAGAAGATGTACAAAGCATAAACAACGCTGGAGCGATATGTTGCTGAAGCCATTCTGCTCTTTATTTGAGATAGAGAGATGCACTTAGCTGTCACTAGTTTGCCTTTTGAAAATAACAAGGTGTTGTGTTTTGTACATTTCATCAGTAGAGTGAGTAAAAGACACTTTTTAAGTCATTCATTTTTACTTCTTGATGAATGGACGCATAGCCATTTATTATATGCCTTCTTGGTGATTAATGACATAGGATCTTAAACTCAAAGACTCTATTCTCATTGCATTGTAAATGCAGTGCTTGTGTGCAAGTTACATATAGAAATGAGTCATATCAATTTTGAAGAAAGATAAGATCGAGAATAAAGATCAAAGTTCATTTTTGTGGAGGATATGTGTTGGTGGGACATGTGGGCTATAAGTATGGGTAAAGTGAAAAAGAGAGAAATGTTGGAATACTTAAGGGTTTCTAATTTGCAACTCCATGAAGGGAACAAATACTTGAAGGAGAAGGCATAGATGTTTGATCGAAGTATAACACAACTAGAAAAAGACCCCGAGACCTCTGTAAAATTGTTGTCGTTGCTAAAGAATTGCTTTATTGAATGTCAAGACTTCTTCCTTGTTATGGTAAATTGGGACAAGAACATAGTTTAGCTTGTGCAATTGGGGGAGAAGGTCATCTAGATGGATAGTTGATAAGAGGAGAAGTTCAATCAAATGATGGTTAAGTTGCACCAAGAGTTGGTACAAAAAGATGAGGAATTGGTTAAGCTACAGGTAGTTGTTCAAGAGACCAAAGAAGTAGAGGAACCTTCCATTTCTATCGTAGAAGTAGATACTAATTGAGAAAAACATGGTAAGTTCATATTCCTTAGACCTTTCTCAAGAATATTTTGGTGATTTTGAAAAGCATACTAGATGCATTGGTTCCAAGTTCTTAAGGTTGATGAGCTAAGATGGACAAGGGCTAGGCAAGAGAAGTCAAGGCATCATAAGTCCTATTGTCTCTGAATTGAGGGTCAACTATGAATGTTGACCAAGACCACCAAGATTGCATTTTTGAAGGTGAACAAGAGTTGGCTTGCTCATCAGAAGAAAGAGCAACATCAAATGAAAATGGCAACACACTACCACTTCAACCTTCTTGTGGTAAATTGCAGAAAGGAGTGTAGAGAATCGACCTATATTAACACTTGGAAGTAGTGGCAAGCCCAACTGGAACAAGAAGAAGAAGACCAAGAGGTGTACATCAAACATGACATCTCTTGTTTATCATCGTTGTAAGAAGAAAGGCCTTTGAGATGCCAATTTTTGGTATTTTGAAGGATGTGCATTATGTGGGAAGAAATACCATCTTGATGCATCTTGCTAGGAGAAACAAGCCACATGTCATAAACCTAAATAGTCTTAAAAGAAGAATGGTGGGAAGACTTCCCCAATAGAACAACAAACTTAGAGGCACATGGAGAAAAAGATAATGTCAATTAGTCCATGCAACAATAAAAACTTTTGCCAACACTGCAAGTTGAGCGAACATCGGGAAGAAAATGGTTGCAGGCTTCCTCCAGAGCTTCATCCCATGACCGCACAACGAAGAGATGGAGGGTGAATCCTAAATAAGATGAAGAGCTCATTGTATTTTTATCCCAAGGAGCAACATGGGGTTATAGTAGCATAAGAGGGAAAAGTCATCAATGAAGTGGATAATTGATCTAACTATTGCCTTCAATCTTCCAATAGAATATTCCCTTCTTGGAAATGTGTTGGAGATTGGTGCACAAAGGTCAATGACCTTAGGGTTCCTTGGAATTCCATGGTAGTCGAAAAAGAAAACAAAATGTTAGATAATACATGTTTCACTAAGTTGTCTACTAGCCATTCCTTGTATTGTCTAAATCTTGAGGCATTCCCTCCTCGAGACTATAGGCATTGATGGACCATCCACAACCATACATTGAATGATTTGTTTACTGTTGTGGGTAGAAGAAGGTGACATGATTGCACATGAAGGAGATGCTATGATTGTAGATGAAGGTTGTCATCCATATGACATTGGTGTAGAGATAGTATGCTAGGAAAGAACATGTGAACATTGGATTTGTTCGTGTTGGAAAGCAATTGATGGTATATGATCGTTGGGATCTCATGGTTGAATGAGTGCTGCATACATTCAACAGTGAACAAGCAAAGACCAAAATTCGACTTGGCTTCCATTGTCTACCAAGATGGAATGTCTCCAAGTTTGAGAATGAAAGAGACTTTCCTGTTGAAGATGAGAATGTATTTTAATTGAAGAGTTCATATTTGAAGATTGCTCTAAGTAGGGAGTTAGTGAGAAGATATTTGTGTTGTGGAAACAAGCGA